>JXWZ01006891.1:0-11521 GCA_000956215.1 Anopheles farauti No. 4 | reverse complement strand
AGTCCGTCCTACAACCCGTAACGCCGTAGTTTTTTACTCACAATTTCGTTACCACGCCAAATTCCATTCCAACACGATAGTTTCCGCAACGCCACGAAACGATAGTTTCCGTTTCTGTTGGCAATATTTTACGGTCCGCGTCATACGGCCATCAAGCGTCAAGCATCCAGTGTTCCCGGAGTCGTTTCACCTGTCGCAAAATGAAGCAAAAACTTATGCGAGCAACAGTGAAACGGTGCAAACGCTCCTCGTCCCGTGGGTTCGACTGTCGAATCGAATCACTCAACCGACCAGCAATGATCGAATATTGTGTGTGTGTGTCTTTAGTCTAGATATACCTTTAAACAAAGCAGAACACACAGAAAAAACTCTCCCTTAATCCCTTTTGCAGTGGCTTGCCGAGGAACGGATGCGAGAACGAAGGGAACGTTGTTCCCGAAATAAATATCGATTTTGACGACGCGGGGACTTTTAATTGCTTTCGAGCGTTCTACCGTTCCCATCGTGGAAAGACGAATGGTTGGCGGGAAGCAAGCGGGAAGAGTGAATGTTAACGTGTGTTATTAAATTAAGCTTCTCCATTCGGAATAATGGTAGCCCCGCTCACTGATTGCCACCATCTCGAACGGCACGATTCGGGCGTCGCAGGAAAGCGATACGAAAATGAAGGGGTTGGGAAAACAAAATCCATGCCGGGGAAGGAAAAAGAACCACGGCCGAGGGACCATTTCGCAATTTCGATTGTACCGGATAGCCGGAGACACGTAGCAGCCGACGGGCACCGTTCTAGACGCAGCGCTTCCGGATGATAAAGTGCGACTACCGGCGGACCTGGCAGGGAAGCCACTCGAATTGGCTCTCGATTGTAGTGCTCGCCGGTTGGTGTTATTGTAAGTGGTTAAACATGACCGATTAAGTGAAGCGCACGTTAACTTTTTTTTATTTTTTCACCCGACAGATAGCTACCGAAGCGAGCGGGAGCTTGTGAATTTAAATTGTGCTTGGTTATTTGACACGATAAAAATTTCCCCCAATATTCAAACTTAAAGATTTTTTACAAATTTAGATGGTATTAAAATATACAGACTATTTTCGATTACTCACTTTCGATTTTCGACTTTTACTCAACAGGTATTTTTGTAAAAAAATTTTCCAATCACTGAACATCTGCTAATTCCGGTTTTTAAAAGACTATTTTTTTATTTTGATGTGTCGATGTAGACAAAAAAATGAAAAAAAAAACATTTATAATAAAGCGGAACGTCAAACTCAGCTGATAGCATCTTGAACCACATCACTTTTATAACTAAATAAAATAAAGTTTGAAGCATAAAAAGAATAAATTGTTCGATTATTTTACAAAAATCGAGCCACACCAAGTGCTATGTTTTTGTTGTTTTCGCTACATGTCTCGTTAAAAAACGAAGTTCGTAGAAAATAAAACAGTACTGATTTTGCTCTGCTACTTCCGGAGATATTCCAAACATTCAAATGAGATTTGAGCATATTATATTTTGTTAAATAAAATGAAAAAATCGAAAGAAAACGTTTACTATATTCCAGACAAGTGTTGATCTTGTTTACACCGACTGATTTTCCGTTTTATTGATTTTTGATAGATTTTTCCAATACACAAACCGTATGCGCCGCACGCACATAACTCTCATGTTAGTCCCAAGCGACCATACCGAGACGCGTTAATTTGTTTATTTTGAGCTGATTGATTTATAAGCCGCATCGTTTTTGCCGTGCGCTGGTGCAAACTGCAACGAAGCTGCATTCGCTTTTGCCTACCCAGCGCTATCCCCACCCGGAAGTGAGGCAGACCTTTAACACGAACCCCGATTAGGTGTCTGATTGGCAGGCAGTCAAATTTAATTCCAAATCAATTTGCACGGCAGCGGACGACGAGCGGCGAAGGTGGCGGGGGAAAGGTGAGTCCAAATTGAAAAATTGTAATCACCCCCAACCAACCCCGGCTGCGATGCGGAACGATTTGCACCGCTGCTGCTGGTGCGAACTGTTGCATGCATTCGAATTCACAAATAAACAAAATAGCAATAACAACAAAATGGAAAACATTTTAGTCTACCGTACAAAAAAATGCATTCGAATCGCTTATCGCGAAACGGACGGAAGGAAACCCGGCAAGACAGGAAGTGCGGCTCAGTACTTCGCATGCAAAAATCATTAAACAAATAAAAATACACCCCACCGATGGCAACCGAACGATCGAATATCGTAAGAATTCGGTGGTTCGCTATTTTTTATTATGCATTTTGCCTCGCAGCGCGTTTTCCGGCACGTTTTCCCGATTGATGGAACCGGTACCGGTTGGCCGTCTGGGTGGCGTCGGATGGGCGTAGAAAATGGTTCAAAAATGGATGAAAACCACACACACACACACACAGACACGTCAGCTGTTTGGGTTTTCCACGATATCCTTTCACGCGCGGTTCTTTTTTCGCGTCCCCCTTTTCCGAAAGCCTGCGCGTGTGGAGTGTGGTTTGCATGTTTTTATTTCGTTCATTGTAATTTTCATTTCTGTTTTTCCATTCAAGTGGTCGTTAATGGTGCACCGATGGCAGAAATAATCGTGTCTGATGTTTTATGTTTTAAAATTATAGCTGCAAACCGCACGCAGAGCAAAACCGGGAAGGGAAAGAACTAGGATGGACGAGGGGGGAGGGGAGGGGCAGACGTGATTGCAGCAACAATTTTTCCAACCACCACCAAGGCCATGCGGATTCCGATAAACGTGAGCGCCGCTGGCCCAACCGATCGGTGGAGGTTCCGGATGGGCCGGATTGGCGCCTGCTTGCTGGCCCCGTAATCGACCCCTTTTAGGCGGGCGATTTTACGGACCACTAGCGCCACCATCGCTCGGCCTGGCGTGCGTACTGCTCGTTACACGTGTTACCCGCTCGCATGCCGCTCGCTGGGTGGAGTATAATTTTTCTTCCCACCCCGTCAGCACCCGGCACACGGATGAGAGGCGATGACGAATCGTCGCCGTGCGCAGGATACCTTCGAGGCCTTGACCCTTTCCGTGCGAACCGTTTTCGACCAACACACGCGAAGAAAGCGCCTATGGTGTGTGCAACGAAAAAAAAGAAAAAAAGAAAACCTAAAACAAAAGATATATTGTCGTGAATTTTGCTTGCGAAACAAGGCCATTTATGATATCGGCGTATCGTTCGAGCGTGTCGATGGTCGTGTTTGATGTTGTTTTGCGCTGCGCTCGGAGAAGATAGGAAAAGCGAACGACACACAGTTAACGAAATGTGATTATAATGCACGCAGTGCGAGCGAAGGGAATGGGATTTAGCATTACGTTTTGATTCTGACAGAGTGGGATGATGATACATTCCGCTTACGTACGGAGCGGAGAGTTCATTGAGATCGATTGAGGACATTATTCATGGATTTTTTTTTCTATTCTATCTTTTAGTAGCACATCGTAGAAAGAAGAAGAGAGGGGTATTATTGAAGAATACCTACGCTATAAAAGGAGTCCTGATAATCTTCCAGTCCAACAAAACTAATTTAGTATTTCCATAAATGTTTTCAAATAAAAAAAAACACTCAAATATACATTAAAATAAATAAAAAAGTTTTGGTGAAAAAATAATACGTCGAAAGCATCATGATCTTTGAAAATGAAATATCACGTAGATAACGCTTTAAAGTAGCCGCTTCAAATTGCATACTAAACATTTTTGAAATGTTAAAATTATAGATTATAGTATTGATTTCTTACTACAAATTCTGTTTAATAAGGTCAAAAATAAATTGCATGATGTCATTTCAAAACTTTCATTAATTGTCAATAGATGACGCCACTCGAGCAAAGTTACCATAATGATTTGTGCCGATTGCGAAATTTAAAAAAATTCCTCATTATCAAATAAAAAATATGGCAAACAAAATTCGAAGTAAAATCTCCCCTCATGAGCTACTTAATGAGCAAATGATACTGATTTTTCCTCCAAATATGTTTAGAAGGGTTTGAATACGACGAACAAAGCTCGCACGATAAAGTAGGCGAGCAATATAAAGCAATATTATCATCACTATTCATTTGTTCCAAATTGATAACTTTAATCAAGTTCTGTACTTGAATTTTGATTTACAGATGAAAAAAAAATCCTTTCAAATAAACGATACCGGCCTGCGGCTTTCGAAGTATTGTAAGACTTTCCAACCCCTTACGAGAATGATCCCCTCCCATTTGTTGGCAGTTCGTTTACTGACCGACTTCTAGAGCATAACCCGGTGTGAGTAAAATATATCAATAATTCACCAGTTAGCCAGTTATGGATTCACGGCGAATAATTTCGATGATGAATAAATTGGAATTCGTTTATGGGCACGCATCAGCTCATCCCCTTCGGCTGTGGATATTGCACACACGCACACACATTGCAACACGCAAACACAAACACAAACACTGACTGGAAATCGAATCATCTCCGTACCTTCGCCTGAAGCGGTGGCATTCGGTAAAACTAACAAACCCCTACGAAACGGTGGCGTTTTGATGATTTTTGTGCGATTTCTGTTCCGTTTCCCGTACGCTTTGGGGCCGCCCAAAGCATCGTGCAGTCTTACGAAAATATTCACCCGCGTATCGGGCTCTGACCGTCCAATCCGGCCGCGTAACGCTCAATATCAACTCCAATCTTCCGTCGGAATGTTTGTATCGTTGTCGACCCGCTTGCGACCTCAACCCTCGTTTCGGGTGAAAACGGGTGGAGGAGAACCTCAAGACCTCGCTCGCTGCGTTCGCTCGCCGTAGGTCAGGCCACCAGCCCGGTTTGGGGTCTGCAATCTACACAGGTTTCACCCACCGTGGCTCAGATCCTGCCTGGATGGAAGCGTAAAGGAAAAAAAAAAGAACGCGGAAGTCGATAATCGATATCTTTCCGGGTAGTTTGTGTGTGTGTTTTTTTTTCGTTGTTGCCTGCTCACCACTTACACCTGCACACAGTCACATACAGTCGTCAGCGTTCCAAATAACGGCACAGGTCGGCACAGGTCGGAATCAATCGATTCGGACGAACCGGAACGGAACGAGCCAAAACTCAATCACAACGCCGCACCGGGTTTGGTTACATAATCGAGCCCGTGTGCTTCACATTCTTGGCCCTATTTGCACTCGTAGCAGAGCCCTTTGTGTGTGTGTATGTGTGTGTATTTCTTTTCCTTTCAACACAAATGAAGATTCGGTGCACTCGTAACGGTGAAGCGCACTCAAAATGCATCTTCATACCAGAACCGTACGGCTCTATTTTCAGCGCATTGCCTTTCAATTTGGGAAAAAAAACCTTTGCATTTCGCTTATTCTAAACATTTTTTATAATTTTTCACAATTAGTTGTTTGAAGCAAAAATACTGGAAATTAATTTTTAAGTACATAAATTCGCACTGTTTGGTCGAAATTTTGCCTTTTTTGCATTAGAGATAACAATTTAACATTAAGAAAAGAAAAAGGTAAATATTCACATGGAGACAAAGCTTCAAAATAAAAAAGAAAAACATTATCGCAAATAAATGAAATCCATTTGAATAACATAATAAATATAACAAAAAGCGTAAAAATCCCAATATATGAAAATACAAAATAATCTTCTTCAACCTTCTTGTTGGTAATATTTCAAATTAAAAATTTGAGATTCCAAAAGTAAATTCGAAAAAAAAAGATTAAAACACCAAAAGCCATTGAAAATGAGTGTAAAAGAGCCAAGGGAGCATATACAATTATTCCAAACCAAATTAAACAGGTATCAAATGGTATTGGTAGCTCTGGCAAAGCAGCTCAAAATGTTAGAGTTTTTTTAAACATATTTTAAACACATCTAGACGGATGTAATGCATTTTTGAAATTTTCTCCTTATTTTTAAAAAGTTGTTTTTGCCCATTTCGAACATCTTTTACAGTGCGAATGATTTTGGCAAGCCTTTACCTCCATAACAAACCAACCTGTTGTATCCTCAAAACCACATTCTTATCAGCTTAATGAGCACAAACACAGTGGAGCAAATGATCATTAGCCGAACTATAGCCATTTACCATTTGCTCTAGCCGAACTACCCCTAACCAACAGCACAAATGCATACATTGTTCGGAAAGACTTCCCCCGACGAGCAGCATCGCATGGACCTAGAAATTCGTAGAATTCCCGCCACCGTGCGCGATTCCAGCGCCAAACCCGGCGTGCAAACATCGTGCTGAAGGATTCGATTACCGACGGCAACGTTTTCCATTTGCCGTGACCATGCGGGATCGCATACGCACCGACTGTAATTGCCAACGCCCAAGGGGAAGGTCAGCGGCGGGCGGCCCTAATGCACCCACCGAAAAACCCACGGGTACAATTAAACGCATCCGGCGGGATGCCGATAAAGCCCGAGCCGGTCGCATCGGCGCTGGCATTCGTCATTTGTGTCAACGATTAAGTTCACGGTTTCGCGCCAATGAGCATTCCGCCGCCGATAAGAACCATTTCTGCAGATCGCATATGGGAGCTAGCAAAACGAGCGCAGGGCGCAACAGGGGCCCTTTTTAACGAGCCGAACAGTTAATTTGAGTCGATTTGGTATGCGATTGGGAGTTTGCAGGTTACCATGGTAATTAGGTCAATGGTAAACAAGATTAGCTGTTGCTCCAGATACTTTACACCGGCGGCAAGTTGAAGCGATTTTAAACAGCATTGGTGAAAATGTAAGAAACGTTTTTTTTAATGATGCACAGAAATGGAAGGCAAAATAAAGTAATCTTTTTCCTCCGTTTTTTTTTCTTCCCTCATTTTTTTACCATATTGAACAATGATGGATCGAAAAATCGTGCTTTACATCATGGTCGAGCTTTCTCCACTATAAAAAAAACTCGTCCAAAATTTCAATCACGTCCACCAACGAAGTGAAACGTCCATTATGCGCTTGCTGGCGTTACATATTTCATTGTTGCTCCGCAGAAATCTCCAACGCTTTCGCGTTGAACCATGGACCGGAGGCACCTTCGGCCTAAGAAAAATGTGCACACAATTTTACGACTTTTACGAGTCATAATAAAAATGATTCCACTTTTCGCTGCTGCCCTGCAACGCGATTCGTTTTTTTTTGTTATTTGGCGCAGCATCGAAAAGAAAATCGAAATGTTTTATTTTTTTAAACTATAACATTTTGTGCAAAACCCAAAACTGTTACGAAACTATTTGACGCCACGCGTAAGGTCGGTGCTCGACCGGAAGTATCAAGTCCTGGACGCAAACACGAGGTTTTTTTTTATGCGGTGAAAATAGAAATAAAAATGGCTGCTGCAAGAAATATAGACGCGCCACGGCCGCGTGCAGCAGAGAATCAAAATTGAAATAAATTCACATGGCTTACGGGGAAAGCTGTCGTTGGCGGGCGAGCACACGATACATTTCGGAAAGGACTTCTGATCGACAGCACCGTCCCCGTCCCCCCCTTTGGGTCATAAAGTTGGATGATTTGGCTTGGTTTTTTTTTTTCGCTTCCGTTCTTAGCTGGAAGAAACGATGAAAGAAACGTGTTTTTTTTTTTCTTCTGCTAGATCTCTCTCTCCCCTCTTTGATGGTTAAGGATCTTTGTACGTTTGAGGTGAATGTGTTCGTTAAGCTTGTGAGTAGGTTTTTTTTGTTGTTTCTTCGTTTCGTGGTTGAATGTCACCGTTCGTTCGGCCGCACAGGAGCGCAACGGAGCACTCATAAAGTGTATATTTAATCAATTTCGTGCTAGAAATGAACCTCGTCCCTTACCAATCGGTTGGACTCGTGAGCCACAAGCCACTAGCGTGCGGCTGAAACTTAAGAGGTTGAAGTTTGAAGAACGAATTTAATGTTCTCCCTCTTATGTCTCTTATGCGTTCGAACATATGTGTTGCTCTCACGACAGAAATGTTGTCTTAATTTTATTGCGTTAGAAATGTTATCGCTTTTTGGGAATAAAGGAAATTTAAACATGTTTCTTTGAATTAAAAAAAAATCATAAATTGCTACAAAATATTTAAAAAAACACATATTTTCGCCAACACTGTTACATTATTTTCCGTCAGTCAAATTGTAACATTTTTTATTTATTTGTCATACAAATTTTTCATAAATTAATACTTTAAAATATTTCCAAATTGCATAAGAATTGCATTGCATAGACGCAAATTGCATAGACGAAAAACTATGTAAAAAATCATTTTAAAATAAAACTAGTTTAATACAGGCTTAAATATTGTCGAGGTGTTTTCAAAGGATTTTTTTGAAAGCAGCTTACAATTATTGACGCCCAATTTGCAGAAGGCAAGAATGTTGCATTTGGTATTTTTATAATCGTACCTTTATATTTTATATCGTATGAACTTGTGTGGTTGTTGAATAATATGCCAAACATTTCATTTTTTAGAATAATACTGAAGTATTTCTTTCCGAATCATGTTTAAAACAAAACGCTTCAATGTACAAACGTGATTTAAAAAGAACAGAAAAATGAGACGCACGTATAACATGAATTACAGTAGCTTATGAGGAAAATCGAAAAGCAAGCAATCTGATTCGATTATATAAACACGCTTTTGAAATTTAAAAAAAATGGAAAGAAAAATCCCTTAATGATTTCCTTGCTCCAAACCTGCAATCACACCTTCACTTTTTTTAAATAAAGAATATTCTCTTTTGAGTTTTTCCTCTACGGAATTGATGTTGTTGCCAATTATTGCCCAAGTTTTATTTTATCTTTCTCCAGAAATAACTGGCAAAAACCTTCAAGTTCAACGAAAGTGACACATTTCACCCTGCGCCCCGTCAAAATGATGGGCCCGATTGAAAAAACACGGCACAGTGCGCCAAAAGTCTTCACGCTCCAGCACCGCGTGACATGTCTGATGGTTTCCTGCATCGGGTCCATGTCACCATTTGCCTTCACCTCAAATCCATCTGTTTTGTCGATAAAGACGTGAACCGGGGGGCGACCATTCCACGGCGACACCGGAGACAATTGCGCTGCAGCAGGAAAGCGAACCATTTCCGTTCGCAAGGTGAAAGCGTGCACGAACAATGAGCCGAAGCGGTTCGGTTCCTCAATTTTCCGCCGCACGCAAAACCGCTCCGGTTGCAGTGGGAATGGAAACGGGTTAATTTTGGAACATTTTTCCCCACACCAGAGTAAGCATGTAAAATCGGAAACTAAATCGAGATGGCTCCCCACACGAGAGTCCCCATCTTGCCAACTGGACTTCATCAGGCCGGACCAGACCGAGTCTTTTTTTTTTCTATGTGTGTGTGTGTGTGTGTGTATGGGGCCGAAGCAAATAAATCTCCATCCGGAACATAATTCGTTCGGCAAGCCGCGGAGGCGGATGAGGAGGAACTATTTTTAGCCATCCCAACTTTCCTATCTTTCGGCCCGAAATACCAACTCCGGTCGGCGTTTCTGATGCGCGTCAGGTGTAGTAGGTCAAGAGATTTTTATTTACACATGCAACCACCATGAAAACAAACAAACCATTTGCGCAAAACCAGGGCGGCGGGATGTGCTTGTGAAGCCAGTACAAATGAAGGCGTTTTGGAGAGAAATTTCGTAACATTTGTTTTTTTTTTAATTATCAAGTAAAATACAATTGAGGTAAGGTAAGTTTTGGTAAAGCTGTTGAGGTTGTTTTTTTTTGATCCTGTGTTCTGTTTCCCACTATTACTAAAATTAATAAATAATTCCTAACAAAATGTTTAATCGGCCACAAATTCTCTTCATTTACTCCATATTATTTACGTTCAAAAACACCCCCACACGCACTGACGCCGATCATACTCTAGAATGGAAGCGTAAATCAACAAACTAATGAACCCTCGTCCTCGTTCATGTCTCTTCCCCGACTCGCGCGAAATGATGTGTTTCGAAACGTAAATAAAATGCTTGTTTACGAACGAGGCTGTGAACGGCCCTGTACGTTCTGCATCACCGTATGTGGCCTGCCCGTATCCACAGCCACCATTGAGATGCATTTTGTGCACACAGTCCCACGACTCTTTAGTCATTGCCTACGCGCGTTTGCAGAAACAAGCGAAACGTCTATAAATCAACACACAACGGCGTTAACTGCGTTCGTAGAAATTAAAAAAAAAACGAACGAACATAAATGGCTGCGAAGGTGTTTATGGCGCCAGTTTGACGGTGTTAAACATCGGCTAATCGCTTTTCAACAGCCAGTGGATCGCTTTCTATAAGTTAAAAAATAAAAATAAAAATCGTGACTCAATGTCCATTCCATTCAGATCTGGAGCAGATAAACGTACGATGTTGAGATACAAATTTGGATGGATACTTTTTGAAAAAGGAATAGCATTAAGTGTCTTTTAGAATACCAGTCAATAATTCATTCCGACGAGCAGATGTTGCAATGTTATGTAAGATAGGTTTTAACCATTTTATTGTGGAAGGAGGAAGGGCATTAACAAGTTCATTAGTAACGAGCATAAAAAAAATGTTCGTATGTTTGGCTCGGTGGCTCGGACCTGCGACATGTAGCAAAGAATAGTCGAGTAGTTTCTTTATTAAACTCTGTAACGCTGTACTAAAACACTTCCGAAAGATGACAAGAATCAACGAAAGTGCTTTAAAACAATTGAGTGTAAAGCATCTCAAAAACTGGCAATAATAAAACTATTATCACACATTCTGCTGCCCCAACGGCACGTTCGCCAGCGCCCAATGCACCGAAATCGATGCTCATTTCTACCCGTTGCGTACAATTGCACTGCCGTTGCTGCAGCATATGCGTCGACGCGAATCTTGTGTCCATCCTGCGAACGTTCTCGGGGACGAAATCGTTGCCGGCGAAAAATAGTTCACCCTCGCTTTCCGGATTCTCGATTGCATGCGCGTTGAAGTACATCAATTCCGACGATGGCTGGTACAAGATCCGGTACGCGGTCCGGTGGCAGTTTTTCCACCGATTGGTAATACGCGCCAGGTCCTTGTCTGCCGGTAGCACAGGCTTGTACTTCCGATTCGAGGTGATGTTGCAGTACAGCACCAGCTCCAGACGGCCGCCGCTGTACGAAATGTTTGCGTTGATGCAATCTAACCCGCGATTCAGCACGGTGAAGGCGCTGAATGGTGTGTCGATGCTGCTATCCAGACGAAAGTAGGTGATGGACGTGTGCAGCTGGAAGTCATCCTTGATCGGTTGTCCCTTCCAATCGAGTAGCGCACAGGGCGGTTGCTGTTGCGTAATGTTGCAGTTTGCGCAAGATAGATACAACGTAAACGGCCAAACGTACAGCAAAAGCGAATATTTCGAAACCATTGATATCAGTAGTAAGATGCACCGGAGGTAAATACCAGAGCACAAATAAAACTAAAAACCAATGTGGACAAGGTTTTTATAAACTTTTATCGGATGGTTTGCTTTGAGAGAGATTATGGTCAACTTTTGCTATTAATTTCAACATAGTGGGTAATGAGCTACGAGAATCAAAGCGATTTCACATATCAAGTAATAGGAATAG
>JXWZ01006889.1:0-50370 GCA_000956215.1 Anopheles farauti No. 4 | reverse complement strand
GGTTTTGGTATTTAGGATCGAACCCGGTGGCGTTGGAATTGTTTCGAATTGAATTTTGGACCCGGTTGGAGATTAGCTCGGTCAGCGAATGAAGTCATCCTGCCTGTGCGCGGAGATTAATGATGTTTTAAGCTGAGGGTGTCCTTGGATTGCTTTTACGTGGATTCGTTTTTTACCGTGCCATTGTTAGAGAAGACAAATGGATCTAATCGTTTCAGACTAGCCCGGGTTTATGTTTCCATTAAGGCGGCGTTGTGTTTTAGACGAATCGTTTAATTTTGTGTACGATCGATTTTCTTTTTTCATATGCACGAAAATAGCTCCAAGCGATGGGAATATTATCAGTTTCGGCTTTACTTAATTACCGTAGCTTTAATGACTCGTGTCACACTTCCAGCATAAACCATTATTGTCATTTTGTTACAATGGTTTCTTCCGCCATTTTGCCGGTGCACTCTTATGCTAGATTTCACCTCCGTTATGCAATCATTGTCTAACTTTTCCAGCAAATCGCTTCGTTTTACACCGTCCCCCCAACGTCTCTTGTGCTGTTTGTAGAGCATGTTTGCTGGTTATTAGATTTTCCGTCTGGAAAATTGTTTCCCACCAATACCGGGTGGGTTTTTTTGATAGCTGTTTCTCTCCCGTTTGTTCACGTGCCATTTTCCAACAGCTTTCGGTATCATCCCAAACCGTACGGTAGGAAACAACGGCTTGAAACCAGGGTGACGGTGACGAAAGCGAATGGTGAAATCGTGTAATAACTTGGGAGCATCTCGTGACCACGGGTCTGGTGCTGTTCGTTACCGCTAAGTGCTACCACTAACTTGCTTCTAAGTAGTATTACATCTCGGAAAACACGGTCTCGCTATAGTCGTCATCGTACGCTGGGCTCAGCTAAAACATCCGGCAATCGCGGAAGCGAGACGCCGGCCGTGGCGAGAAAGAGTTGTTCGCGTAAACGTTCGCAATGACGACCGCGCACTGGGGCTGCCCCGGTTCGGGTTATTGTTTTGTTGGCCCGAGTTTTCCGATCCCGTGGCCGCGCTTCCCAAAAACTTCCCGAAAACGGCAAACCGCAAAAGCGACTCATTCACTCGATGCTGCCGCCGGCAGCAGCGAGCGTTTCCGAATGAGTGGTTAATTAAAATACAATCGTTTGACAGCAGTTTGTGAAGTTAATTTTCCACTTTTCAATTAAACATTTCCCGCGAGCGCAGCCGGGGCGCCGATCGGTTCGGAGGAGAAGACGCGAATGATGACGCAATTCGCGAAATTCGCTAGCTTACCGAACTGAACGAGAAATGACAGATTTCGACTGATGAACGATTCGCGAACACCACGGGGAGGAAAGGTGTTATTTTGGAGCGTGATTTATGAAGATGTTTGCAGCAATGTTAAAACCACAATCAACCGAACTGCTGTATTCAACGCCCGTTCTGACAGACGAGGAAATGATTTCCACCGTTCATTTGACTTGACTTCGCTTTTGACGTCTCCGGAGGCGCTGGGAAAAGGTGTCGGAAGTAACGATGACGGCACGCTGCTCTTTGCTGGTTATTAAGTTAGATCACGTTTCGGTTCACAGGAAACAAAGAAAATCAACTTTGACTTGCGATGAGACAGCTTTGCGCTTTGCTCGGTGTTGGAATGCTGGTGCTGCTGGTAACCAGGAGAGAGCGAAGCAACCACGAATTGTAATCGACTGGCCAGGCACCAATGGCTATTTACGGTGATGGTTTGATTCCTTACTTTCACGCCCGAAACCTGCCTCAAGCGCTTTACGAAATGAGGCGAACCTTGCTGAGGGCACGACGAGACGAGGGTAGACGAGATATGCCCTGGCAGCAAATTCTCCAGGGTTTGCTCGGTGCCGATCAAGAATAAAGAAATGAGTCAATCCGGAAGGCATGCAGTGCCGAATTGGGCGTAATTTGTAGAGCGCCAATTACTAATCCGCCTCGGGCTGGGGTTCGATCACGTAGCAGACAGAGGATACGAACTATTCGAACGGAAGGCGGAAATATGCAGTAGCACAAAGCGTTGGCTTCTTTTTTTTTGTCTGAGAAACGAGTTGATAAAGAATACGGGGCGGATCCAGGCTGGCAATAAGTGATGAATATAAATTGATGTAAGATAGTATGGGCATTAAACAAAATAGGAAAAAACGTGTTTGTGATAGTTGTATGTTATTACCTACAAGCTCAAGACTTCTTCAGAACAACGATTGATTCTTAGAAGACAAATTTAATAGATGTCGCTCGTTTGGAGCTTGTTTTACTCATCATGTTTTGCAATTTACAAAAGCACCGGCTCGAAAACAAACTCATAACGAATATTCTTGCTCGAGACGGTCGCCACGTAGTCTGTAGAGCACTGAAGTACGAAGTTCTAATAAAGTTTGTCATGGCGATTTAAGATGAAAACCCTCGTAACAAGTAAACTTGAACATTCTTTCACTCGGCGAGTGAACGAGATGGGCACGTGCAATTTCTTCCAGAAATGACTGCCGTTATCCTTCACTGGCTACAACCTCCGTGTGCTTGGACAAGTAGAGATGGTAGGAAAAAGGGGAGGAACATAAAATGAGAATAGAGACAAACGCCGGAACGAACCCGACCAAATTAGTGTCCAGCTCAAGAAACATCAATGGAATCGGCAGTAATTTAATAGAAGATTTCCTTTGATTTCGAGAGTTCCAGTTCGATGTTCCAAAGCGAGCGACTTTATTTCTTAAAGCACACACACACACACACTCATTCCCTGACTTAGTCCAACTTTGTGGCGTAACAACAATGGCAAGCAAACACAATAAAGGATCCGGCTTTTCGGAAGTCAAATGCGAGAATCCGATTCCCAGGGTTGGCCATCGAATGTCCTCCGGAAAGCCATAAAATGGGCATTTGAAAATTTGATTTTCCTCCACGCTTCATAACACTATCAAGGAAACAACACTGTCTCCGGGTTGGGCCGCTAGTGTATTGGCGATGCCGTCGCTAATCAAAGGGCAAGATAGTACTGTCCCATATGAAGTGGGCAAAGTTACTATACTGGCGGACACTAGGCAGCCAATCAGTGTGAAGCTTGTTTTAGCTTGTTCTTCCAATAATTGTGTGTCGAACCGAATATTAAATCACCAACAACCGGTGAGGAAGGAAGAAGCGCATATAATAGAGTTTGGATTTATTGAGTTTTTCTTCATGTTAACCTTTTGCACAGAGCCGGTGCCAGAAAAGGGCCAAACTCCACCAAACGATGGTCAACTACGGCAAGCCAGCAATCCGTAGTATGTTTGTGTATGTGTAGTGCCGGAGGGATTTTTTGTGCAAATCTTTATGCGAGCACACGGTCGTATCCAATCGAAATAAATTCATCTCGCCCAGAAACGGTGCGAGGTTCGTTCGTCCCAATAGCTTTGAAGTGACCATTCGGCAGTGAAGCTGGCGGTGTTTGCATGTTTGCATAGGAGGTCCTTTGCTGACGCCGATACACAAGCCGCACATCCTGGATATTACGTTCCTGCCATCATGTTTACTCACATTTCGCCGTAATGCCCGACATGGGATGTGCATACGCGCGTCCTATTTTTGTTAGCACAGTGCTCTCAGCAGAACACGCCGAACCTCCGAACCGTGTGGAGGTGGTGGTGGATGTTCGTATCATTTGCATCCTTTTTCCGATGCCCAACCGATGGTGGAAGCCGTCCTTTCGGTGGGTTTCTGTGTCAAGGATCGGTGAAGTGTTGAAAATGAACTGCATACAAACCAGAACCGACTACGACCATTTAGTATCCGTCGAACAGAGGAAAGAGAAAGTTCATTACTAGCACACGGCATGCTGGTGAGGGTACGGTGAGACAAGCGGCGGTGCAGTCGTTAGTACCGGTTATAACGTAAGTTAGCTCCGCATGGTAACGCACAACTATATAGCATCCAGTAACAGTGACACAGCACACTCCGTTCCTCCTACGGGCGATGTGATGTAAATCCATTTAAATTTAAATTTCCATCATCCTAATACCACCACGTCGACATCTGGTCGGATTATGTACACACCCGGGTGTTCCAGCTGGGAGGGGAGCGTTTGATGACTCCGCAAACTCTCCGCTTGCCACCCCATTTGCCGGCTGTTGGCCGGTAATTGACCCAGTTTTTTGGTTTCCGCTCGGTCACGCCCAAGGATGAACCTGGGCCGGTTCCATTCCGTTCGCCCGAATCCTGGCGCCCGGGAGACCCGTGAAATCCCTGATAGGCCAATTTGACTCGAACCTGCCGTATCATGCTGTCATCTGCAGCATCCCAGGACCATGACCGTATTCTGTGAAAGCGGGTGCGCGTGCGATTGCCCCGTGTAGACGATTATTCATTCATGCACTCGGTTTTTCTTCCATGCTGCTCTGCTACTTGTGGTCTGGACGAACCACCGCCGTCCCTGAATCATTTTTTTCCTTCCTGTAAATAAAAGGTGTCCAGTATGACGATCTCACTTGTGATTTTTTTTGTACGTAAACGAGAAATGATCCGTGCTCGTATCTGTGCATCATGTCCTTACTGCTTTCAAACGTCTTGTATATATATTTTATGGTGGTCTCGTTAGTATCAGAATGCAGGTACTATAAAGAATGACCTACGCTTTTCAAGGGCTTTGAAAGCGAATTTCTAGAGCAATGGACGATATAAAATCATTCCATCTTAAGGTCAAATGTCCGTTTCAAAGGATGTGTTTTATAAAGCATGAGTGTTAGAGATTAAAAAAGGTACGTTGAGGTTTATTATAATAGTTATAAGTTCAAAGTCTATAGAGAAAAAATATCAAGCAAACTCTATAGCTTTAATATTTTTTAAATATTTTTTCTTTAACAAACATGAAGATCCCATCTAAGATGGTTTTTTTTTCGTTTACTGTCCACAATCAAGTAAACACACAGCAAACTTTGCGAAATACCAACAACGGTTCAACAGACCGGAGGCACAAACGGTGGAGACATTATATCTGCACCACTTGCGAGCAGGGAAGTGTCATTAATCAACGTTTTTCTTCCGCTGGGACGTCGCCAGCACAGGACAACGAAGGCTGACAGAAAATCCATGCCCGAGTGCAAAAGAACGAAGACCTCGCGGAACAACGCACGGTGCTGATGAATATGCTGATGGCGTCTTTCACGCGTAAAGTGAAAAGTGGTTCTACCTACCAGTAGCTGGAGTTGGATAAAACGAAAAAAAATATATATAGCCCCCAAAGCTTGTCGCTTGTGTTTGCTGTGAGGATGTTTTTATGCTCATAGTTTGCATCGTTTTACGTTACGATTGAAACACACATAGACTGGGGCGCTTGATGAACAATTATTTATTTTTTCTTCTCCGCAAGCTAAATGGCTAATCAGAGGGTACTTCTCGGAATGACACTCGTCATTACGGTCGTGACGAGTTCTGCCGTTTTATAGCTCCGAGGCAGATCCTGTGAAAGAGTATCTTACTGAACAACAGCGATGTCGCTCGCAATGTTGTCCTACAGCGGGAAGGGGTAAATATGCTTTGTGCGCTCTATCTCAACAGAAATACTCTCGAGCAGAAGGGCTCGAGAGGGCCACGAAAACAAAATGTTTATGGAGGGTTTGTTATTTTATAAGTTGCGCACTCTTCGCCTGTTCAAGCTTATTGATATTTTTACACATAAAATTAATGTCCTTTCTCTTTCTCACTCTTTGCAGCAATATCGCGCGAGGAAAGCGACGAATCCACGCAGCAAAACAACCACCATCACCATCCGCATCATCACCATCATCACCACGGACATGGTCACAATCGTGGCGGTAAAGTGCCCTTCAACGGTTACACATCCGAGGAGTACCTCGACCGACTGGAACCAAACGGCAACATCCCGGCCGATAAGTCCTACAGCAAACGTGAGTATCTTCTCGCTGTCACCTACTCCGCTACGAAGCGTCTTCAAATCGATTGGTCAAAACAGAACGTGCCGTGTCAAAACAGGACGTGCCGTGTGCTCTTACCTGATAGCTCGTCAATCGATGAATGGGAGTGATTCTGATGCTGAAACCGGACGCCAGTGAAAGTAGTACCGGGGAAATATGATGCACCTTTGCGGGTTCGTCAACACCGCTTCCGGGATTTCCACTGACAGGCAGCTAGAAGATAGTAGTCGCACCTCGAAAGAATGGGCAATCATTTCTCCCGTGTAATCAAACCGGCCGAAAAGAGTTGGAGAGTTTTGTTTTTCTTTGCGAGTAACGAAGCGATGCTCCTTCGCCGTGCGCGCTCCCCGCTTAACGAACCATTTTTCCCTGTTTGCCGACACAGGCCAAACTTCCTGCCTGCAGGCGTTGATGATGGGGACCTGCAGGAAAAATGGTCTGTCACACTAATCTGTTTTCCTGCTTAAACACAGCGGCTTTTTTTTTTTTTGGTTGTTGTTTTTGTTTGCGGAACCATTTTCGGCACGACGAGCCACGGAGCCGCACTCGGTTAGAACTTTTCCCATACACCAATATTATCGACCTAAGGAGGTGGGATAGGAAACTAAAGAAAGCGCCGCGCTGACAGGCGCTGTTTCTGTGTGGAAAGCGGGTGGCGGTTAGGAAGTGCTAATGGTTTTTCCAACTTTTTTGGTGGTGTTGCTTGTTTCTTTCGAAATTCGGTCCAACATCGGAAGGAAGTACCGGAAGGCTTCTTCCAACACACACTTACACACAAACGCGGAGGGGTTTTTCTAAGTTTTTTTTTTCGTCATTGTACTTTTGCTTTTGTTTTCGTCGCCACGAGACGAACAAATTATTATCACGATTACGAGCGCAAATTCTTGGATGTACGGGCGGCCTCTAGGTCCTTTGACTCCTCGACGATCTTCCATATTCGTCGAAGGGTGCGCTAACAACAATGCATCGGCCACGTGTCTAGAGTTTCGAACAATGCTAGAGCTCAGAACAATCGGGTTTTGGGCGCGTAGATGCGGTGCCGTTCATCGATTTTTATCGAGTTTCCCGTGCAGAGCGTTGGTAAGGAGACCACTTGAACGGCAGAATTGAAGAAGATTGAAGATTCGTATGTGTGTGTATAATGTGCTGCTTTGGGAGCTTTAAGTTTTTCCTAACACGTACTCAAACATGACATGATGTTTGGTATAAGCAGCATATTTTTATTGATTTAAATTCAGAAATTAGAAGACACAAGTAAATAAGAATAATGATGTCAGAAAAAGAGCTGAAACAAAAATAATGCATGTATTTTGTTTGACATTTTTAGAAATATTATTCATACAGCAAAACAATGTTCATTCCTTTGCTTCACCTTTTTTCATTGCAAAACAAATACGTCTTTGTATTCAACAAAGGTTCTCAAGCAAGCAAGTCAGGCATTTGAGTGATTTTGCTCGTTCCTTTTACTCTCCATCCAATACCGAATAACGACATCGGCCAGTCGGTGGCTCGTACACAGGCACCAGCCAGCATTTATGGCACAAGGATATTTTTATCCTAGCAAATAAATTTATGATTATGGTCCAAGTCGCATAACTTTATCGCAGCAGCGCCAACATATATAAAACCGTAAACATGGCGAAAGCGGGGCTACCACAAGCTTTCGGGGCCATTTTCGGGAACCCGTTGCCCATTTTTCCTTCGTGTATGGCGTTCCGTTCGACATCGGCTTCATTGATATGGAGCCAAGAAATATGGTGTAGTGTGTATTTCGCTTTGCTATCCCGTCACCACCGGAGTGCGAGAATAGCTGAGAAAATGTTGCTCCATCGTCGATTGTCGGTTTTTTTGTTTGGTTCTTCATGTCGGTCTCTAGAACTTAGCAAAACTTTAGCGAATCACCGGGTGGATATGGCGAAAGGCAGGTTGGATGCCGTAACTGAATCTAATGAAAGTGAATGGGTGACAATATTTCATCCAGATTCAGCGTCACACACATACACTGTCGTCCAGCGGCGAGACCTTTCCGACCACCAGCCGGCGGATGAGCGTGCCCTCGAATGTGACTACGGATTGTAAGTCACAGTGATGCAGTAAATAACTGGCGTCTGGCAGTCCCGCCTTGATCGTCGTCGTTGTTGTCGTCGCTGCTTTTTGCTCTTCGCTTCTTGTTAGTTGTCATTTCGGAATGTGTTGAAAACGGATAAATAATTTTAAATTGATTCTCTCGCAGTGGCATAAATATCGACGGGGATTATTTTCCCTTAAAGTTTCGTTTTCATTTTATTGATATAATTATATTACACTCAAATTTGATAAATGTAATCAAAATCACCTCTTGCGTGAACGATACACTGCACGCAAACACGAGGCGTGAACAATTGTTTTCCAACAGTCGCCGGAAACGGTCGATGTAACCGTGTCATAAACATTCATTTCCGGCCAACGAGAAAGGCTTTCACGCACACAACCAGCTAACTGTCTGTGCGTGCAAAACTCCGATCGTTCGTGGCGGCGCAGGAGAAGGTCCTCACGAAAGTGGTATGGTTTTGGCACCTTGTTATTTTGACCTCAAGCCTCCCAAGCAAGCCAACAAAATGAAAGCAGACAGCGTGAGCAACGAAAAAAAAAACGCGTTTCGGGGGTGGAATTAATTAATGCCTGTTTACCAAGCCCTTCAGTAACGCAGGACAACCCTACTCAAACATGATGTCGACGTTGGAAAAAAGCACCACGCTGCTTCCGTGAAGTTCCTCACTTTGGGGTCATTTTTGTGGTTCACGATATGGGCATTGAGGATGAAAAACGAAATAAAAAACGAACAAGAAAAACGTGCAAAACTCTTAAAAAATGCCAAAGTTTCTTTGATGAAGCAGTTGCAAAGTGTCGTTAACTTTTAATGGATGGACGATTTGCATAAAGTATTTAACGTTAAAGGCCTGCCTTTCGCTGCCGTTTTACAAGCTTTTTTGTGTTGCGCAACCAAATGTGTAGCCTATGAAAATGTTATTTTTATATCGTCGTAGGCTTTTTTGTGTTTTTGTGACAGGTTCACGGACGATAAACACTAACCATTGCCGCACTAGAAAAGTGCGCCTTACCACCTTACCGGTTGCGTATGACGCTTTCCTGTATCTCCTAAAATCATCATTTCAGCAATCGGGTTAGTCTTATGCAGCGTAAAAATGTAAGTTATTTTCGCAAAATGTAGAGCCCCGCCTGCCTAGGCGCGAAGCAACACTAGTTACGGCTGGTGGTTAAAAAGTAAGCGAAAGCGCGCACCTTCCTAGCCGAGATTGAAGTGCGTGGACGTAAAAGGACGAAAAGCTGGTGTGAGGGTGGGTCCCCAGATTTACGGTGCGTCGTTTAGGTGGAATTTTATTTATGGTTGTTTTGAACAACTTTTCACGGCGTCAGGTTGTACGGTGCTTCGTTCGCCTCCGTGCGTCCGCGTTTATTTCCCTTCGCAGCGTATGCGAAGGCGTCACGCACACTTCGCCGCTCCTTCCAGTCGTCTGGCACTCAACAAGTTAGCACGATTTAATGGTCAATTTTTCCGGCCGTGAAAGCCTGATCCTTTCGCTGGTCGGAAGCGCCATGCTCGGTCGCACGAGTTCCCGGCTACTGGGGAACGTTGGCTATCTATTATCGTTTCGGCGCAACACGGGCAAAACCTAAGCACGCATTTGACCCACCGTGGTAGAGATTTAGCAAGATCTGTGTACGCTGTGTAGGTAGTGTCGTGGTTTTTGAATATTTGTTTTAAGAGATTGCCATTTCACTTTAGATGTCACGGCGCGCGCTCTCGGCCTGCTCGGCTTTGCCCATTGCTGCTAACTAAATGGTTTCTCGTTCCATTAATTTTAATTAATCGCTCGGTGGTTGTTAGTTGATTGGTACGTGCGTTGGAAAAATCGTTGTGTGGTGTTGGCTCTGGGGTTCGTAAGAAAATTTTCCGAAATCCGCCCGACAATTCCGAGTATCTGGCGAGAGAATGGAGGCGCCTGGTAGTTGGTTTGGAATCTAATTTGAAGCACGTAAAGTGCTTTTTGTTCATTAATTTTGGATTCAATTCGCTTCTTGTTCCATCGCCGTGCGTGCCACAGCCTTCTCCATGCTTTTCGGGATTGCTATTTGTAGTACTGGAAATTGTAAAGGTTTTCAAAAACGTTTATTATTTTATAAAACATTTCTTTACTGTTTTTTAACCAAATAATACAATCGTGTTGCAGCACTATCGAGACGTGCTCAATAATTAATTTTAATTTTTCGCACACACTTGCCCCCCGCCGGAGCAAATCAACCGCTCCATTAGCAAAGCATTCATTCTCGTTACCGATCGTTCATTAAAACTAACGACCCGGTTCCAGTCGGTGTGTAGTAAGAGCGAATCAGACACACCATCCAGAGGTAATGCTGTAGTTTTGGAACTGTTATTGCCCGATTCCATTTTCAAATTAGAATTTGTATTACGATGGCGATGCCAACATGGACGCGATGTGTCTCTCCCGAGAAAGTTTTATCATGCAATCGTCGGGCGGCATCCGGGCCAAAGTTTTCCGTTCGGTTCTCCCATTCGGCTTTGATGATAACTTCCTGCCCGTGCTGGAAATGAGCGGAATCCGAATGCATGTGAGCATGTAATCGTATCAGAGGTTGTTTTTTCGTAAAGCGGCGAAAAAGAAAAATAACAAACGCATATAACATTCGAGCGATTCGCGTGTCGTGCCCCGAAACTCGTTAAATAGACATTTTTCCTTGTTTACGGAACATTGAGCTACCGAAAAGAGCAAAGCCGGGCACGGAACAAAACCCGCCAAACACTCTACCTTCTCTATCGAGAGAAAAACCTGTTCTAAACCTTCGCCCGGACGATTGTGGGATAGCTGCGAGTGAGCAAAGGCAAGGCACTTCAAACAAGATTTCCAAAAATACTCTTCCCAACCAACCCACCCTCTATGATGTGGCGCATAAAACCGGTCTAGACTGGTTTTATGTCGTGAAGTTGTCTTCAAATTCTTTGCGCTCCGGTGAAGTTCTTCTGCTGCCGGCCTCTCGGCCGTAATAAAATTTTCCACTCCGGCCCGGTAACGAACATCAGGAGTTGTTTGTTACCTTTTGCGTTTGCTGATTAGAGGTCCGAACGCTTTCATTTTCATACTCCACCATCGTTGGACGCATACGTACTTGACGTTTTTGTCACCTGGAACGAGTCGAGTGGTGGGGTACCGGCAGGTCAGCACCCACTACACTTGACAATTTCTGAGCTGTCGCTTTCTTCACCTCACTGATCCCGGCGGTGGTCGCTCTTTGCACACTTCACTCGATAGCATCACTCAAAAATATGATATTTCGTCTCGAGGCAGGCGGCGGCAAACTTATTGCCTAAGTACTAAGTAATCCCAGCGAGTGTCCTTGTGGAGTT
Source organism: Anopheles farauti No. 4 (assembly GCA_000956215.1). Lineage (NCBI taxonomy): Eukaryota > Metazoa > Arthropoda > Insecta > Diptera > Culicidae > Anopheles > Anopheles farauti No. 4. The sequence continues at coordinate 39,013 of JXWZ01006889.1, read as the reverse complement.
TTGGGAAGCAAAAGTTGCCCATCGGGGACGTGCCAAACTTAATTCTGTAAGCTGCTGTTTGAAGATGTTCGGGAACGCTTTGCAACCAAAAGCCAAACAGGCAGACACTACTCGCAGGTGTAGTTTTAAGTCACCACGGCTTTGTTATATTAAGCGAAAGTCTTGGCATTAAGTTTAAACGGAGAGTGGAGGCAGCACATCCTTCTTTGCATAGGGAACGTGAATTTTCTATGGCTGAAGTATGAACCAGAGAGCTAGTAAATCGATTATGAGTCTGAACAGTAGTTATAAGTTTGAAACTGGAAATTATAAAGAAGAACAGTTTATCTGATCTTTGCTTTCTCTGGAATAAACTGGTCTTTCATGCGTATTATCGTTTACAGTACAAGGTTTTGTTGGAAAAAGATTAAGGTATGTTTCAATTTTGTCTAGTTTCTAGGAAATTTAAACAAAAGTACCTCTATACAATACATGATTATTTATTTAAATTAATTCATACGCCCCGTAAATCGAATTTCTTCGAACAAATCATCCCCCGGAAGAGTGCTCGGCAGCACGGCGACATGTTGCTAATTTTACAAGCGAAAACAACATACGCTAGACGTGCTCTGTCTTCCTCCCAACCCGACGTCAAACCAAAATCCACCCAAGGCATCAATTATTCATCGGATCAATCTTTATTAATACGCACTTTTTGACACGTGATTTACGAACAGCGAACAAGACAGGGGCTTCCCGTGATTGGCTGTGGGACGTGATGCGGAACCGTTTTTCGAATGGGCGGCTCTCGGATACAGGGGAAGAGACTCCAATACCACCTCAAAGCCACGTTCCGTTTACCTTCGTATCAAATTTTTTACCTTATCAGAAGACCACTCGAAACAGCGATAGAGGGAAAGAAAATGAGGGAAAATAGGAAATCGATTTGAAAGCAGCATCAGGAGCTATCGGGCTACAATCGATACATGTGCTGCCAGAACCTGCGCGTCCCAGGAGAAATACCGGATGCTTATTTCCTCCCCGTGTGTTCGTTCCGCACGCGCCATTGACGCGACGCGGGTGTGACTGATAGGTTCGGTTGTTCAAATTCAATTCCATTCCCGAACCGGTGGAAGACACAACCGTTCCGGTGGGAGTTTTCTGTCTTCCACTTCTTACGCGGCAATTCGCAGCCGCCTACCTGTGCGAAATCCACTGGAGGAATGTTTTAGGCCCTTACTCGTGGGCTGACTGGATGACGTGGGCTGATGGGGGAAATATATTTCCAACCCCGAAATAGAGCAACTGGCGCTGTGTTTTTTTTTCTCCCCCATTTTGGTATACTTTCCCTGGGACGAGGGCAGGCCCCGATGGCTCTCCCACAGGAATCGATCACTCAATTGAATTGATTTCGAGCTTTTCGATGCGTGCAACATCAATTTATTTGCGGGGAAACTACAAGAAAGGTGTCTTACCAAGCCGAGGTTGGTGGTGCGTATGCATGTTTCTACATTAGTTGTACCTAATCTAATCAATGAAAGGCAAGCCGGCTCCGTTACGCCCGCAATGAGCGGAAAGAATATTGTTTGTGAATTGTGAGCTGGCGAAACAAGACGTTAGTTTTGGTTGATCGATGTTAACATGTGATAGAATTTGGCTTTTATGTAACGAAATTCAATAATCGGGTTATTGTTTTGCGTGGAATGTGACAGATTTTGATTCAAAACATTTTTATCCGGTGACCATATCTTTAGTAGACATCTTCTAGAATTCATCTAACAATGTCCTTACACATCGCTGCACATCCACGGGCTCTCGTTATAATGTTGCACCTTAATCACATATTTCACGCGAAACGACAAATAGTTGCTATGAAAACCTCCCGTACACCATCACGTTATGCGCAGCTTTACGACGATGTCTTCATCGACCGACCGGGACGTGACCATGGTTTACCATGGAACGATAATAACGCTCGCCTTCGTTAGTGGCGGGAAATTATGGCTGGCTGGCTCGTCCATCTGCTCATTACTTTTACGCCAACCAACGTACGGAACCGTGCCGGCGAACGGCAATTGGCCTGTGCACGAAAGTCTCCCGGGATCTTGCCGAACCGGGACGACGACAGCATGTGCACACGCTTATGAATTACAATAATATAAATTTTCATTCCTTCCGAATAATCCGATCCTGGGTGCGACGTGTCCGTGTCGCGTGGTGTACCTTTTCCAGGGCTTTACGGCCAGGGTGTGTGTGTGTCGTCGTCGTCAGCGTCATTAAGATTGAAACGTACGATATCCAATCGCTGCTCGAACATTCTCGATTAAAAGAACGACCAAGTCGTCGCGATGGAAGCCCAGGGTAAAGCGATATATGGCACGACCTCACTCTTGGCAGCGTCACCGATTGCCTAGAGATCGATTTTTCATACGCAGCCGGTCGGAAGTAACGATCCAACACACGCGTTTTTCAAACATTCATCCACGGCCAGGCATCGGGTTCGTTTTTGCGCGCTATCAACAATTTGAAGAAATCGTACACGACAGTTTTGGACAGCAATGTTTTTTCCTTCTATCCACTTCTTGAACGTTGACAGAGGAGCTGAAAACTCCCGAGGATCGATCGATGAATTTTGATCGTAATTTGTTATTAGCGTGTTTCCGTCTCCTTCGTCGTAGCACGTGCCTTCCTGGCTGCGTAGATGTTTATGCAAATGAGATTGCGTGGCCTTAAGTTCATTAGATTTTAGTACACGTGTTCGATGTGGGTGGACGGGGTCTCCTGTTCGAAGTTCAGTTACGTGTGCGCCATAAATATAAATATGTATCGATGTCCTTCTCAATGTTTCATTATTTGAGATTATAAAAGTTTATGAAATTATTATGATTTGTGATGCAAATCATGAAAACGTGCGTAAATTTGCTTTAAAAATTGTAAAAATTTTCAATGCAATATATTTTTATATTATTTCAATAGGTTTCAACTAGACAAACTTGGTCCAAGAGATTAGTTTTCCCTTGATAACGAACCTATAAAAATTACTTTATTTGTGTTGTCAGAGACGAGCTGCGTTAATAAAGTCACCAGCAAGGCAGCCGGGCAGGAGAATGCTTACTGGCAAGCAAAAAAAAAAAGTGCAATAAATAACAATTTCACTGCATACGAGCGAGAAAAAGACGAACGAAAGCACCCACTATGAAAACAATCGTACATCAAGCCACTTTACGAGTCTTGTCGTCTCGGGACGGATGTACCCATAGAAATTAAAACCGGCGCCACACTCTCCCGGTGTGTGTGTGTGTGTGTGTATGGATGCCGTCAACCGTGCGGTCGGATGTCCTGCAGACTGAAGTTGAATTTGCTAAGAGTTGATAAGTAACTAGAAAGGGTTTGAGTGCTGCAGTGGTTGTGTAAAACTTATGTAATTATTCTTTCAATATATGCTAATTTGAATAGATGATAAAACAAAATTATATGTCGATTAAATTATTTCTGCTACAATCTTACCATTCGCTCCAATGTTCTGGAATTGACGTTTTCATCACTCGTTTTGCTTGCTATTTTTATACATCTGAAACAACTCTTTAAAAAAACATCTTCCTCGTGCACAAGTGAGAAAAATACTTACCCTTAGTCAGCGCACATTAAGTCGTCCTCTGTGCAGGGTTGGTGCAAAGTTTCGTAATTTTTGTTTCAGTTTTTTCCTCCTCCTACACACAATGCCTTTGCCGACGGTGCAGTTGCATTCGCCCGTCGCATAACAGTGGGACAAAAAAGCAAACCACCCCCACCCCCAGGGCGCGTCCCACCGGGAATGGAATGTATAACGCGCGCGCGTACACTCCCGGATGCGCTGACATCACTTTCCTTCCAGTTCCATTGTGCAAAAATTGCATTGTTACAGCGGGTAGTGCATTCGTGAAACAACCCGGCCACGATATCGGGACTTACGAAATCGCTGTAGCGCGCTAACAGCAAGAAGAAAAAAAAAGGCCATACGCGCTTGCCTGACTCAGATACTTCCGCTCGGTACTTCCACTTCCGGATTGTGTTGGCATTGTGCGTGTGTGTGTATGTTTGAGCGCGAATAGGGGGTGTGGATTTTGCGTCCCGGGCACGTTACTCTTGACGGCGATGGGAGAATGGCGCAATAAAATGTCACAACTTTATGCGGGCCAGTGAACGAGAACTTCGTTTGCCAGTCGGTTACGGGGGACAGGAATTATTTCAGCCACGAGTGTCACTATCGCCGGCGGCCGTAAGTTAAGCTCGGTAAAATATGCACCACTTTGCCTTTCTCTCGGGGCCAGTAGGACGAGAATCAGACGCACAGTAACAAAAAAAAATACAAACCTTCCACCGGAACAACTTGACGCGCGAACTGCCAGAGATAATGGAATGGCACCAGCCCGGAAGCAATGCTAGTGACCTAATTTTTAACAACAGTAGAAGCAGCGTTGTGTGTTGGATCTGTTTTTTGTGTCTTACACGCAGACACTCCCAAGCTTTGGATGATGAACTTCCCATGTAAATTGGGTACACCGACACTTCAACCTGGCGTAGTTCGTGAACACTGCCTGAGAGAGGAAGGGTCAAGAGAGATGTTCAAAAATTAAATAAATCACGACACAGTTACACTCTTCGTTTCGGTAGGTATGGGTTGGAAAATTCTTTACAGCGAAGCTTCTCGGTTATTAACTGACAACTTCCGAGCTTTCAGGGCACGCGCGTGTGCCTGTGGCCTTCTGAAGGTCGTCCTTACAGCGGCAGCGAGATATTTCTTCCATTAGCACCCGTCTGAGCAAGTAAAGTTGTGGAGCGCAATTTTTTTTTTAACAACATCGCCCGCGCCGAGTGAAACAATTTGTATGAATAAATCATACCCATTTTCCGTTATGAACCTTAAACTCATGGGCCGTACACAAGCGAGCCGCGAACCGGGATCCCCCGAAAGCACATCCGCATCATGTCCACGGTGGAAACATTATTGAGTTTTCGGAAGGGCGTTTTATGGTGTATCTGAGAGGGGAAGGGGTCGCCCATCTTATACAGTTTCGTGTTTTGGGCCCGAACAAAGGCAGTCAACGTTCACAAGCGTGTGTGTAAGCTTTCTTGCATCATTCAAGCCGGTTTGAAAGCTTTTGCACAGGGTTTGTTCTTTTCTGCGTATTCTTTTTCTCAAATTTAGCTGGCTCCTGCAGGCAAGCTTGGTAGAAAGAGCTAGTTAAAAGGGTTGTGTTAGCGAAGGCAGTGGCAGGATTTGATAAATGCACAGCAGTGCAAGTGCTTTATGTGCTTTCTGGATAGGAGTTCTCCCCTTCGCGCGCGTTCTGGTTCTTACCGAGTGTAATCTGTGTTTTGTGTTTTTCTCGCGAAAGTAGGGTTGTGTGCCTTTAGGTCGCTTTTTCTAATGCACACATGCTAACCGCTGAAGAAGCAATCTGCGTAACTAAGCTTTCAACACTACACGAGCAAAACTCTGTAGCTGAGAGAAAGAGTACCATTTGGGAGATTTTTTATTTAACCTTAATAGGATTTGATCGGTATAAGACGCCGAATAAATTTATTATTTATGCAATTTGTTTAACTTTAAACTTTGAAACACTCTTTTGTTGTAATGAATATTTTATTAGATACGTTTTGAAAATTGAATCATAACACTCCGTTTCGTATTCAGCCACACTGAAGGCTTTGCCAACCAGTTTATACATTTTACTGTGACCTCCATTTACATGATTGCGCGTCGGTAATGATGTACCGTACAATTTCAGCTCGTTCAGTAAAAGTTACAGCAATTTTCCCACCGCATGATGATGCGTCACTTTTCCTCACCTATTATGCACCATCATTTTCGGGAGCATTTTAGCGCTAACAGGTATCATGAGGTACGAAATTGAGCTGCTTGTAAAACTAGAAATTGTGCCTGTTCTAGCGCCTAGTTCGGTCCGCACATCATTGTGCTTTCGTGCGAACGTTTCACTCCCTTCGTTAGGTAGAACAATCATCCCGTTTGTGCTGCGGGAGCACCGGCACAAAATGGTCCATTTTTCGTCGGCAGGTTGATGAAAGTGGTTGCCATTTTCACGACAATCATGCCTTCGTCTCGGTGTGCGAGCAAAAGAAGAGTGCTGCTGCCGCCAGAGAATCGTAAACCACCGATTCCATGCGAAGGACAGTGTGGCCCCGGAAATGGGGTCGAGTGCAGACGAATGTTTCTTCGTCCTTTGCCCTTTAGCGATGTTTCGGATACTTCCGTCACCCACCGGCCACGATACCCAAGCTTTCCTGTTCATCCAACCGTTCATCGGTCATGCAAGCCTAGCGTGTGTGTGTGTGTATTTGTGGGGTTGCAACGGTGTCCCAGATGGTAGATGATAAAATGAGAAAATGGCATTCACAGTCACCGGAGGAACGGAATCGCGGGGGGCATTCGATGAGGCGCGAAACGAACGCATTTGGTTCCGAGTGGCATGTCGAAGGCCGGCGGCTATCGAGAATGATGTGTGAAGATGATAGTCAGCCCTTTGCAATAGAATTCAGGCGTACAAAGCACGCAGCTAAGCAAAGAAGAGAAAAAAATGCACACCAGAAGACCGCAAACCACTAAAACGGGGGGCGGTGGAAAGAACACGGGCAGAGGCAGGAAAAACCACAGAACGGTCCGAATCGTCAAGCGACCATGGTCAATGTCTCTGGCTACAATGCTGGCAGGTGGTGGGACGAATCGCTTCCCCCCGCTTTTGCTCCTACCATCAGCTACCGTTGTGAGAGAGTAATGGGAAGAAAAAAACAGGCAACGGAAGGATAATTTAGAATGACCATTATTTTTTACAACAGCTACAGCGACCCGAAATGGGTTCGTCGCCGTCGACCTTTGCGCGTGTGTCGGTCGGTGAGCCGTCGTTGCCTGGAAACGGTTGGTCTAAAGTATCCGTCATCTGTGACCAAATGATCTCTGGTTCGTGTTGCTGATGGTAAAGCATTAAGCGCGAAGCGTTGGTCGGATGAGATAATCGAAAATTGAAGAAACAGGCGAAAAGCGAAAGGATGTTCACCAAATCCTGCCACGGTAATCATTTTCTATTTTTACACATTGGCGGCGAAAAAGTGCTGAAACCCGTTTTTGATATTTTATAGTTGTTGGACATTTTGATTGGAAATGTGTATTTAAAAGCAGTATTGAGACACACATTTCCAAATTGCGGAAGTATTTAAAATCACATAACTTTTAACGTCACACCCACCGTTTTGCTTCTGGGTAGCAAACTTTCCAATAGCTTTGTTTTACTATCACTTAGCATTCACTGCACGCTACACCTATTCAAATGCTGTTTGTTCATCGTTAAAGCCTTAGTGTTTTTTAATGTTTATTTAATTTTAACGACGCTATTGAAACACCTCTCTGCTACCTGCGACTGGAGCCGCTTCTCGTTTCATCGGGACATTAAAAATGACCATTTACTGTGGAAAACTGCACAGGACCAAGACATCCGGTTTTAGGGGCATGCAAAGTGTAGCAAAAAAAAACCGCTCAAAAACACACTCGAAAAAACACCGTAGCGGCCTCGAAACCAGATGCCACCCCCATTTCCTGACGGGCGAATGTTTCTGTTTCGACCGTCGCACCCGCGACGGTGATGAGAAAAAATGACACAAAACTCCAATCCAAACCCGGAAGAAGATACACGCGATGCGGAAAAGGATCCCCATTTACTTTATTAGAACCATTTCGAGGGACATTTTCACTTCACTCCAAACGTTACGGTCTCGTTTTTTAAAGCTGCTGGCTAATTTCCATTTCCAAAATAAACGCAAGATGTGTCTGAACTTAGAAGGACCATTTTTACCGATAAACACCTCCGAAATAGGTCAATTACGTCGTTCGTTTGGGTACGGCTTAGGGGAAGTTATTACTCACCGGCACGACAATCTTCTATCGACAATCGTCAGCCAGCGCGAAGTGAAGTCCAAAATCGTACGGAGCGATCGGATGTATGTGAATTAATTGTAATTTTTATTGGAAGCCGTCTCTCTTAATTTGTCTCTGTTTCCGCTTCAGATGTGCAACGCTTTGATCCACATCGTTTGTGATTCGTATTTCCTATTAGATGTTTTAATGGATGGCGCTTTTAATCTTTGACACATCTCTGGAACCAAATGCACTCGCTCGTGCAATCAATCCTGCGTAAGCGAAGGTGGCTGAATTTAATTTGTTTGCGTAAGTTCATTACTCGCTCACTTGCCTGCAGTGTGTCTACCGTCACCTAGCGATACCGGAAACCGTGGGAAAAGGAATATTGATCGAATCGTTTTGTTCCTCGCGAATGACTCGTTCCAGATGTGGTGTCCAGCTTTTATGCAAAGAGAAAATTATGGGCTCTTACCAAAATGGTTCCATTTTCAATTTCGCTATCGATCGGGGAGACCATTTAAGAAGCTTATACGTACGCGCACGTCTCACTGTTCCCCGTTTACGTAAGAGCGAGAACGGAAGAAATAAACGCAAGAACCAGCATTACGACGACGGTTTTGCCGAGTCGGTGCCGCGGGAAGCATTAAAAATTAATCAATAATCCACGGTAATGGAAATTTATTGCGGATCGGTACACAAATAGAACACTCGCAAACCGCGAGCCGCGAGCTGCCGTGGCCCGGTTTGTTGTGAGTGCGCCACCGCCGCCACCATGGTCGCGGAATATTTGATGCCAAATGGGCAGTGAAATTGATTTGTCGGGGTGCCCGGAGTGGATCAGTTTTGTTTTCCTTCTTTTTTTTCCTCCGAGCTGCTGTTCGGTTCCCCACCCCCATCACGTAAAACAGTCCAACTGTGGTGGGGGTTGCTCAGTATGTTTCTCATGTTTATGGTGATTTATGGGATGCTGTTCGACGGCGGTTTGATATTCACAGTGGCTTAGATCACCGGTGAATGTGACGAGGATGGTTGTGGTTTTTGCGGCTTGGGAAACCGATTTGCAACTTCCGCCGTGGCCCAGTTCGATTAATTTCACACTCAATTGGAAATCAGTTTACCGGGATGCTAAATACTTGGCCAGTTTGTGACGCTCTGTCCTTTGATAGTCAAAGTGGGAAGTATATTTTCTGACCAATGAGCGACTCGGGATATTTATGACATTATCGTGATATTTTATTCGTGATTTCGTACATAAATTTTCCATAAAGTGGTGATTTTCTTGCCAGAAGCGTTTTAAAACTCTTCTTTTGTCAATATTTTCCGCCTTTTCACAAAGCGTTGCTATCGAATATACTCCCTTTTCTTGTGAAACATAATATCATCCTTAGTGAAAGCACCACGCGAAGAAAGTTTGCCGTTGCCCGCTGTTGCCAGCAGATCGCAGCTTTCAAGATTCAATTTCCCCTCATCATCGTCTTGAGGCCATCATAATCCTGTATCGGTGCTGGCAGGAAAAATCACTTCCGGCGACGGTGCGAATTAAGTTTAGCTCTCGTTACAATCTTCCGCGAAGCGATTCCCGAGATTGGTGGCGTAAGAACTGAGATGGAAAGCGAGTAAAGGTGCCCTTTTTGCTGGTGGTTGGCTTCGGACATTCCTTTCCCAAACTCGGCTCTGCCCTGCTGAAAGCTTTCCTGTGGGCGTGTAGTTGTATTAATCCCGTTCCAGGACGCACCTACGGATTCCGGAGTCGGTAGTTGATAATGCAAACAAATTAAGCTGAGTGAATTTCTCGGGAGGAGGTTGTTAGATAAATATTTGTCCTATCAGTCGGTGGCTGAGCAAAATCTCATCACCGTTTTCGTTGCGGATCTAATTCCAACAAGATACATCATACTATCGCTCCTAATGCAAATGCGTTCGGTTTTAGTAACATTTCTTTGATCAACCCACCCGGAGACGTGTCTTACTGTCTTCCGGTAGCGTTTGCAACAGAGCGCAAGTTGTACATTCGTGACGGAAAATTGTTTAACCGGGTATACTTTACAATTGCAAGCACTACATTGCTGGGTAAATAACACTTCCGGAAGTTGCACTTCTCGCTGCGGTGCTAGTTTTGTTTGTCATGCCAGTCAGTTTGTCAATCGGTTTCAAGACTTCCAACTTTGATGAAGTAATCAAACAGTCGTCATTTATAGAAATTCCATTGCACGTGTGATTGTATCAATAGTAAACTCGGCACGATTCTGTTTCCCTCTTTCCTACCAGTAATTCAGTTCGTAATTGCATAATGATACATTGTATTCTTCATTTTTTTACTTTCTTTCAGATTGGAACAGAGTAGGCGATCACGAACGCGTCCATCGGCAGCTTTCGGTGTCGTCCGACAGCAAGCTGCTCGACGACGACATCCGGGAGGAAACACGTGTGATAATGCGACCTAAGAAGCCACCCCGGCCCAAATCCGAAGTGTTCTTGAACAAGCATGACCCGCACCCGAGGCGAAAACGGTTTAGTGCATTCGGGGTAAGTATCGTTTCCGAGGGTGCCTCTCACAGCATAAAGGGTAATATTCATGTGCATCAATCAAGTTAGTATGATGTATGTATGGAGCATCGTTCACCGTCCAAAACTTTCCCTCTCATGTGTAATGAATCTTCAAAAAATACTGCAGCAAGGTACTATTTATCAACGCTACTCACAGAAGCGCAGGTACAACTTTTTGACAAGCGAAGTTCTGAAGTGCGGCAAATATTTTGAAATATTTTGCACTACACAAAAGGACGCTCGTTCAAGGTTCGCTCGGGAGCTCGGCATCCCGAACCCGGGTGAAAAATACTCCCCGAATACTCATGACACATATCAGTGGGGATTTTTTCCCCACATCCACATCACGCTTCTGTAGCGAAAAAAGGACACTCTCGACAGCTCCATGCCATTACCCCCTTGACAGTTTGCATTTCATTTTTGTGTTAAATTTACTTTTTCACTGCTTAAAATTCTGGCACTACTCCGGAAAACCTCCACTTGGAAAATGATGCACGACAAATGACGACCTTTCTGTCAGCTCTAAAACCTTTGCGAGGGGGAAGGATGTTGAAAAATCTCGCTCGTTCGTTCCACGCCTGATCGTCGTTGATTTGCATACGTAAGCAAACGCAAACTCCGTCTGCAGCCGTCAGTTTTGTGGCCATCGTTTTGTTTGCATGGTTTTTGTGTTTTTTCCAGTGTTTGTCCTTTTCTCCGGTTCGTGGAGATTTGGGCTGCTTAATTCTGCCTAAGACAGGGATTTCATTTCCTACAAACAAACAATTTGGTGGTGCTGTACTCTACACTGTTTTTTCTGTTTCCTTTTTATTACTGGTAATTAAGCCGGTGGTCAAAATGAACCATTAAATTTCCCTAGAACAATTTAGTATAATTTTTTTTAAAGTGTTCTAGTATTCTAGTACTGTTTTAGGTTTACCCAGTGTATTTTTCGTTTTTCGTTCATATTAGCATAGTTAGGGAAAGTTCAATTTAATGTAAAAAAATCCAAACAAATATATACACAAGTGCACAGAGGAACGCCTCGATCAGATTGAAAATGTTAAAATGTGAGAAAATTTATGCATGAACACGATTCTTGTATCGCAAACGATGCAGCGTGATGCACTGGTTCTCATGTTTGCTTGAATGTAGACAGTTTTATGCTCTGCCTTTTAATAGAATAAACCAAATTAAATATTTTCAATATAAAAAAAATGTTATATTTTGAATAATTTTTAATTTTATATCATACACTGTAAACATTCTTCGCGATCCTTTTCTAACCCTTTTATGTTCACAATCACAATCAACCACAAATGATCTATAAGCAATTGTAGAAAACTACATATGAAGAAAATCACTTGCAATCAATGGAAAAGGGAAAATGCTTTCGTTACTTTCACTACAAGTGTTTGAATAGTTGTGAAAGTTTTCCGGTTCGTTTACCATTTCCATTCTATGTAGAAATTTAGCATTTTTGCAGTTACTGTTGTCGGATTTTGCTTCATACACTTTCGTACGATCGACAATGGCAACTCAAGTAACGAAAGTCCTTTAGCTCTTGCTTCCTGCAGCTGTTTCCGGGGTCGTATTACCACTGCAGGGAGCAGAAATGGGGGTAAGCAAAAGTAAATGCTACCCGAAACGCACATTAACAAAGGAAAAATGGAAAACCCAGCGTTGGGGAGAAGGATGAAACTTTTCCCCCATCGTAACGAGCGTATGAACGTGATGGTGCCTCAGAGGAGCTTTGGTGGAATGTGATTTTCATGAACACTTTCGCAGACACAGGCTCCAGCAATTGAAAGCCGGAGCCGCCACCTTTCAACAGTTGAAATGTAGCTTCGGCTGGTATTACTTTTTTCCTCGCTCCGTTTCTTTTTCCTGTCAGATGCGATAGTGGGAAAAAATATTTGAATATGCTTTGCAATCAAAATTTATCCTCAAGAAGGGAAATATTGAATTTCATTGCCCACCACGAAATATCGTTACAGAACGATGGCTCGGGAATTCAGCCACACTGTGTGTGAGTGCTTTTTCATAGCATGATAAAAAAAAAGTTCGAAGTAAAGTTCGAGAAGAAATTGATTGCAAAGCAGCTTTCAATTTGAATGAGCAAAAAAGTCGTTTTGGTTGGGGTGCATGGATCTGTTTGATGGAGTAAATAAAAATGCGCTTCCTCCAAGCATCGTTCGTGTAGAATATTTGGTGAATTTTGTTCTGTGCCGGAAAAAGTTTTACCGCAAACCGCATGGAGACGCCTGGTGTTTTATAAAAAAGTAACGATTTTTTTGCTGAGCTCGGACGGATGCTGCACTGTTCTGGAAAAGGAGTTTTATACCCATAAACAAACTAATCAATAAACCTCATTCGATGGTAAATTATCGTGCTTGTGAAGAAAATGATTGCTCATTATTATAGTACATCATATTTAATCAGATTTGTACTCAACAATAAGAAGCATAGAAAACAAACAATAATGCTCCCTCCCGCTTGTAATAACGCAGTCTCTTCACAAAGCTTCACACATAATTGGAGAACTCCATAAACATCGCAATAACCCTCCGCCCTTCAGACAGTTTCGTTGGTGTTGGGGCGGAAATATTTCGTCAGCAACAATGAGAAAGTTTTAGTGTGCGCTTCATCACACCCTCCTTCAACCCGCGCGTGACGACCGCCGCCTTTTTGGGGGAGTGTTGCGGAGTACAAACAGTAGCCGCAGGGCCGCCTGACGGTTACACTTGTCAAAACAGATCCCTTGAATAATGATAATATTGTCTGCGCGGAGGTAATACACGTTTTATGCATAATTTTATGCGTTTCAAAATCATGGGAAGGAGGGTTGGGTGTCGGTGCCCTAATAATAATGGAACCGGGTGTGTTCGAAAACTGCCGCAGGAGCTACCGGTACGCCATCCCACATTTATGCGGCGCTCGAACAAGATGGGGCTTCCGTTTCCCTTGGGGTAAACCGCATCATTTTCAATCAAAGCCGCCCGCATGTGCGTCCCATTTGGTAGGGGGTGCAGGGTGGGCTTCCCCAGCATAACACGAGCTCGTGACCTAGTTCGGAGCCCTTAAGTGGGCCCGATTTAGCCATGCACACGCATACTGGCGACGTGGCTAGGAGCACCCAGAAGTCACACTTCTGGAGCCTCGGCTGATTTTAACGGCCTCACCGAAAGTCGTTCTGTGGGTTTTGTGGTTTCCAACACCGATTGACTCCATGCTCGCTTTGGCGACGGGAATTGAACCGATTTGGGTGGGGTGAAGGTGGTGGCGAGGGAAATTAAATTTCACTTCCGGTACTGATGATGCTGATGACGATGAAACAAACTTTGCCGTCGTTTGTTCGCGCCTGCACGACGAGGCGGTTCATCATCCAGTGGTGCCAGTGGTCGTTTTTGTGAAATCAAATTGCTAATCCCCAGCTGTCGTGGATAAATTTTCTTCCAACAAAGGGAAGGTTATATCAAAACGATACAGCACAGGTAGTTGGAACTGTCTGAGACTCGAACAGAGGGAGTCAGAGGATCGGAAACTAGTGCCAATCATGCTACAAACGGGTGTGACCTTTTGCATCAAATGCTTGCTAAGCACACGCTACAGAAGATTGCATTCGTTTCCACTAAATTGTGCACGTTCTTTCGCCGAATCGGACGATTATAGCGAATTGTGTTTTCTCGTAACGATTTTTCTACATTTTTACTACGTAGAACACCGGTCACTAATGGATTTAGAAGTCATAAAGACAAAAAATACTCCCTCGATAGTGCTACTTTACTATGAAACTATTATGTAAATTATTAGATACACTTCATTATTCACTGCTTAAGATTTGCAAATTTGCATTCACGATCAATATGTCAATTACCAGCACCAACGTTTCTTGTGACGTTGAGCTTGGCCACAAATGTTATGATCAAAATTACAAGCAGCCCCACCAGTTACGATACAACATTGACGACCAATGTGACGGAATTTATCCCAAAAATCCACCACCGGTTCGGTTATGTGCACAGCATTAGCATATTCATTATCGTTCCATTTCGTTGCTAATTTTAGCTCCCATTATTAGCACACTCTAGACTGCTCGGCCAGCACTCTCTCACCGACCCCGCGCACACAACCGCATCTGGAAAACGAAAATGGCAAAATCATTTACCGAAACCGAATGTCCGAGCAGCGCGCCCGGAGGATGTGCTTCTGGGTCCGGCAAAACTCGCCGTCCGCTGGAGGCACACGGATTTGCGAGTGGCGAGGGTGGATTTGCCAGGAGAAGTGTATGCGCACGTGGGATGAGGTGGCAAATGAAATGCAGAAGAAGCAGCAACGAGCGTAATATCATTTTACATAACTTAAGCGAATGTTTTCGAGCTGATGGTGAGAGTAGTGACCGTGAGTGTTGGTACAAGTCGTCTGTGTTAAATAATGCGACTGACAAGTTTTCTGAAAACGAAAAAAGGATATTAACGAACGGAAAGTTTTGAGCAATGTGAATAAAAAATAAACCGAAACGTGCTTGTTATAAATGTTTGAAAGCTTTGCTCTAGAATACGGTGCGAATACGTCATCACAAGAGATTTTTATATAAATATAGAAAATGTATAATTGACGTCATAATTTGCATTTTAATTTATTCGTTTTAAACGAAAATTTTTATCATTGCTATTACTTTTTTTTATTTATTTTTTCATCTCAATCAGTGATGAAAGATAAAAATCAATCTACCCAATGTGCACTTTGCGTAACAAATGCGTAATTTTGAAATAATGTTTAAATTAATTTCAAGCGCTTAGTGGAAATAATAAAAAAAACAAGAATAAATTTATAAAAATGTCATTCCTAGTTAAACATACATCCTCATTAGTTCATATATTGCGTTTAAATATTGGATAAAAAGCATGAAAAATCATCATCGAGTCGTATCGTAGTATCATCTTGATTACTTGCATTAATTCTTCTTTCTTCTTTTTGGCGTAACGACCGAAGTCATGCCTGCCGTTTAACCGGCTTTCTAGACTAATTTTTTTACCACCATAGCTGGTTAGTCACTCCTCGCTAGGGGGAGAGTTACGTTTAAACGTGAGTGCAATGAAAAAATCCAAATATTTTGAAAATACAATTTGTAACAAAATATCATAATTATTACTGATCACAATATATGAAAAGTTTCCCTATTGTTCATTCCCTAAACGCCATTGGATTAAATGGAAGCAACGCTCAATCTTCCATCTTCCACATCAGCTTAGTTGAAACGAAATTTACCGACCAAACACCATAAAAAGCCAAAAGGTGGTCAGCTCGACTCCTATACAACTAACCAGTCACGAACATCTCTGTTCTATCCCGTGGGCGATAATATATGAACAAACAGAGCTACTGCACCAACCCACTCTCCTCTCCCCGAAACACATTGTCAACACATATTGCCACCAACCATCACATTACGTTCGGCTGCACGAGTGTTTGGTAGCATATGGGGCAGCTTCAGTAAGCACAGCATTGCACAACTTCTTTTTCTTCGTGTTTTTTTTTGTGGCTCCAAAGCTGCTGGAAATGTATCTTGCAAAGAACGATATTGCAGAGATCTCTATCCATTGCCGGACGGGTCGCTCCGGTCATGATCTTGACTCCTTTTTGTGGTAGCAACACCACCAGCAAATTGCTGCATCGACTGCACGTTTCTGCTCGCCCCCCGGGCAATACCTCCCTCCATTCACCCCCACCCGGTCCCGGTGCATGGGTAGCTCATTGTGAAAAGGATACGATTTCACACTTGGCCGACTTGCTTGCTTTCGGTACGGAAATGAAAACGTTTTTCCAAGCTCGTAGCCCCGTAGCGCACCGATCCGGAGGGTAAAGAAATCTATTTTTCTTTGCAACACTGCTGCAACAGCAAGCAGTAAGCACCGGGCAATGCTGGCCAAGCGCAAATTTACAGCGTTCGGTGGAATAAGTTTTCTACCGTAAATATTTACCGATCATGCCACAACAATACTAACGGAGTGTGCAGCTGAAGAAGCAAGCTGAGGTTGGCTTCGATGCCCGATGACAATGCTGTTGCAACAGGACGTGCGGTCGAAGGACCTCAGTGTTCAACATAATGTTACCGACAGGAAGTAAATCGTTGGCACCGAAATGTAAATGGTGCAATCTATCTTCTTCTTTTTTGTGCAGAAAGTTTATACAGTTTGTATAATTCAAGTATGTTTAAAAAAAACTATTCCAAACTATTTTAATCTCGTTGAAACTGTATTTTCAATAATTTGTAGAAACATTTTCTGTTTTTTTTCCACTTAGTTACTTAGTAGAAATGTAACGAATGTATTTTTCTTTCGTTTTATTTGCTTTCCTAGAAGCTTTTCACCGGCAGCACCAGTGCCGGCACCTAGCTTTTGATGTTTATTTTACGTCACGTTGCATTCCGTCGGTGGACAAGTATCGCATTTAGCCACGTTCGAGGGTTGCATTACGGTTTTACGGTTCCTTTGCACCCCGTGGTTCTCGTCGAGTCTTCCATCACCCAATATGTGCATTTGTCCTGACAGGGGGTCCTCTTTTGGGTGACGGTCTGACGAGCTCGAAAGGAAATGCTTGAAGAGTTCGAGTGGGAAAAACCCGTAGGAGGGTTGCCACTTCGAAGGCGATGCTTTTCCTTGTTTTGCTCTTTCACCGCAGCAGCTTTGGGACGGTTCACGCGGAGGTTTTTGTGAGGTTTCTACATTCGCTGTTTCACCACTCACTCGGCTCGTCCGGAAGCGGAAGTAATTCCGTTGCAACAAAGTAACCGAACGAGCCAATGGTGGTTTGTGGGGGACGTGAAAAGATGGGTGGCCTTTGACGGTGGCCGTATATTTTCATCGGAATTCCGTAGCTCAGGTGAAAAGCTATTACTCGGTGGCAAAAGCAGCGTAACAATCGTGTGTTGCTACGATGTGGAAGTTTCCAAGCCGAGCGTAGTTTATGCATTTCGTTGGTTTCTTTCGCCACTGTAGTTTTTGCAGCCAACGATGTTTACCGACGGTGTTTAAGTGTTTGAAATGCTTTTCAGAATAAAAATCCGCACGCGTTTCAACAACAGAGTCTGTAGTTTACTATTTTAGCGTGTTGGAATGGAAAACCCTTTTTATGCTGAGGAAATTTCACTTCCAGATAGCTTTTTGTTGCAAGCATTTTCGTTTCTAATACAAATCAAGGGTGTTCGCTGAAGCCAACAATAAATTTCAGCCGTTTCTGATCTGCATGGTTATCAAAGCGCATGATAAAGGTTAAATTATCTTCTCCGACATTGTGCTTTGCAAAAAATATTCTTCCTTTTGTTTTCCACTAAATAGAACACCTTCTCGCAAAAATAGTAGCAATTCTGTGAAACAAGTTACCATCCTATTTCGCTGTCCATCTAGAATGTTCAAAGTTTCAAATCTTAAACAATTCGACTTTAGCACCTTTTTTCCTTTCGCCACCGCTCGTGAGCTTTCCGCTTATCTGCCCAACCGTGGCGAACGTTTTCGGGTCAGCGCAAGACAGTGGAACAGTTTTGGACGGCGGCTGTTTTAGATGCTTCGCCGGGACGAAGCTGTTTCCGTCTTTCCAGCATTCCTTTTCCAACGATAGTGCTAAAAGTTTCATCCAGCGCTACGGTCCGTTGAATATTCCACTTTACATTTTTCATGTCGCTTTCTGTGCCGCTGTCCAAGCAGAAGATGGGGGTTTTCTAAAAAAATATAAATAAAAATCACAAAATATTGCACAATTTTTCCTGGAAAATTTATACTTGTACTTTTGCTTATAATTTCATTAAAAGTTGATGCTTTAGATAGGCTTATCTGTTTGGTGAAGAGTTGGTGTGGTAAATAAATTTTAAACTACATGCATACTATCAAACTTGGAGAAGAATATTTCAAACGTTGTTCCTCTAAGCTATATATTGTTTTAAATTTTGTAATAATATTTTGTTTTAATTTTTTTTCCTGTTTTCTACATTTCCAGGGTGACTCGCCATTTGGCAAATCAGATGCTTATATTAAACTAGAGCAACTCGGTGAAGGATCCTACGCAACGGTATTTAAGGGTTATAGCAAGTAAGTATAGGTTCGCCCACCACCGTCCTTTTTCCAGCCTCATTGTTTACATTTCCAGGGTCGCGGTCTGATTAGATTCCATGAAAAATCAATTACAGCTTTACAAACACACTTTCGCGTGCCGAAGTCCATACGATACGTTATAGAAGGGATGGAGAGGAAAAAATATCGACGCGTTTATTCCCTTCGTCATTCTATCGCACCACTCTTATCATCACACACACACGAACGTATCATTTAAACGGCCTAAAGGGAACGCACGAAAACAATGGCGAACGAGCACGTATTCCTACCTAATCCGGGACAATTTGCCAACGATATCTGTCCACCCGGGACGAGCGTTTCCCCCCAGGGGTGTTTGGTTAGGGCAATTGAGGATATAAAAAAGTAGACATACACTCTCACAAACACACACACATATATATATATACATACCAGTCAGTCCCGCACCCGTCGGCGCAGCAGCGAAAGCGGCCATAAAGAAATTTAAATTTTATTGCATTATTTATGAAAACCGACCTCCATAAAAACGGGCAACGGGCTACTCTGGCTACTGGCAATTGTCAATACTGGGTCGATAGGATTTGTTTTTTTTTTTACTACATACGCTGCTGCTCCAGCGAAAAACAAACTGTCGAAAGCATGTCAATTGGAAGAATCTCGTCGGCGTGACACGGTCTACAAGCGTTGGAATTGTTTTGCAAAACAAAGTTGTTTTCATGCTGCCAACAATAATCGACTTTTTTTCAACGCAAAATGAAGAATCCCAATCCCAATCGAAAAAAGGTTGCAAATTTTTATCAATGTTTGGTTTCACTGTGTTGTGTGCTTATAATATTTTTTTCAACATGAATAGTACATCGAGCGCATTTTCTTTTCCACCGAACATCGTAAATTATGTTCGCAGTTTGTACCTTGGATCAGTCGTCGTTTGGTCGGAGTCTCTGTTCGTCCCATGTGTATCATTCTATGCTCCATTTATTCCGTCTATCTGTCTACGCGAACATTGAAGCAAAACGAAAGAATAGGAACGCTTTTCGTACCCATTTGTGTAGTGTGTATGTGTGTGGTTTTCTTCTCGTGAGGAAAAACAAACCATAAATCTTTCTTAAACGAACATAAATTTGACGATAGTGCATAAGAACAGCGCTCGCCTGTCTTGCCATATAAATAAATAATATGTTTCATGAAATTAAAATTCACAAGCTCTGGTAAAAACGGCATTATTTCGCTTAAAGTTCACAATGATGTACAGCTTTTGCAATAGTATTTCAATAAAATAGCGGCCTTTGCAACCGTTTTTATTATTCTAGCATATTTTATTGGTTATGCAAACGTTTGTCCGCACTGCTACCATTAAATTGAGTGAAAAGATCAATACAATCGGGAACGTTTGGCAATCAATTCTACACACACACACGCGCACAACAAGCGTCACGAAACCCAATGAACGATAAATAATCCGCTTCGCCTAGCAGAAACACGTCCGTCGAACTTTCTGTGACGTGCGCGTCCATTTTATGGCCGAACTTAAACGTTCAAATCTTCCTTCGTTCGAAGCGCTTCGTGTGGAAATTGTTTTCCCTGTCGGTTTCCTGCTACCCAAACCGAAACTGCAGTTGACCTTTGCACTTTTTCTGCCATTTTTACCAGCATCAGCCCTTCGGCAAACAGCGCAAGAGGAAAGCCACGCACACATACTGGAGCCTAAAAGGATGACGATGGCAACCGCACCTCGCCGTCAATCTTCATTTGGAGACATTCTGCATTCTTTGTGCGTCCTTTCATCACTACCAGCGTCACGATCGTCGTCGTATCTTATCGGCAATCGAATTGTGCGCCTGGCACGGCATTTGTTTGACATTCCCCACGCAAAGCGGAGGGTCTCTTCACCCACCGTCCTCTATTGTCATGGACCAAGGATGGAACCGTGCGGGAGCCCAATCACCAGTGAAAAGCTGCGAAACTTTGCTGCAGCAACAGAACCGCATAATGTTGAAATTGGCTTCCCGTTTTGCGTTCTGCTCCTTTTGCGCTCGGGCAGTAAAGTTTATTCCGTTTAAAGGCAGCGTGCCGGAACCGAGGGTTCCACCACGGTTCACATCGAACTTTACAATCAAGATTTAGTTTTTCTTGGACGCACGAAAACGTTGGGACACTTTGCTGTGGATTGACCATGTTTTTATGGACGATTTTTCTCATCGTCTTCGTAAAACTTTCTACCCTTACCAGTGGAACTTCGGAAGCAAGGATACGACGTCTTGTAATGGTTGACCTTTTGATAAAGTGGTGGTCAAAATGATAAAGATTCGTTTTTATTGCGAGCTTTTTCGATGTTGCAGTTCAAATAAATCTGTTCCTTCGGTTTTGAATAGCAAAAAGCGTTAAACTGACTACTGAAAAAACGTTCTTAAACTTACGAAATAGAGCTCAAACCATGGCCGCATCATCGTCCAAAGTAGACTAATGCGACATTAAGTCATTAAAACGTTTTTCGATGGTGTGAATTGATCCGTTCCGAAAATTCTTTTCTCGCCTCGCAAGGACGATGAAATCGGGAAATGTTTGCGTTCGTTCCGAAGCGGCTTCAAAGCAGCATGAATGCGGAGAACCATTTTGTGAAATTGATCCCTTAACGGGCGCTGGCGAAGAGATTAATGACAGCTTCGTCCTACGCCGGACAGTGACAATTTCGAGCGAGCTCTTTTCGTCCTTTCTTATACTTTGTGCTGATGATATGGCGATGTATCTGTGAAACAGAAGAGTGGATAGGCCTTTACGCTTCGTAATTGTTGCTCTAGGGAGAGCCTTAATTAATTTGTAGACAAGAATTAGGTAAATTATAGGCAAAACTGATTCTACCAAATATCCTTTTATCGCTTACCATCAAAGAATAGATAATGGGTCTTCGTGTAATTAGAATCACAATAAAGCAAGACGATGTTGCTGAAAGTATTTTAACAACTGTCTAGTAGCTGAAACAATGCAACAATATTGTTTGGCAAAATAAGTTATGACTAGAATGCGTCCACCTTTGGCCGTATTATCGATCTTATTTTCCTCGCTAGTGGCTACATAATCGACACCGAGCAGCAATAGCATCGTCGTCCCCTAAGCAACTGAACCAGAAACCCGAACCTCTAGCAGGAACCCAATACCCCGAAAATGGTTCAAATTAATTTCATTTCCTTCGCATCGCGCATCCTTCACGGCAAAGGAACGCAACGCGATAACGTCTCCATTGTCGCCACCGTTTGTTGTTGCGAATCGAAGAATGGAGAAACAAAAGAATCACTGCCCACCCGCCATCGACGGCATCTTTCGATCTAACAGAAAGCTGGTATCGGAGTCGTTACGGTTGGACGATAATGGCTTGTCGGCTCTTCCTTTGGCAACTTCCTTTCCTCCTGACGCAACGCAACAACCAGAAGTTCACTCCGAAAGCCATAGGAAATAAGTTCCTGTTGATTACTTCGCCTCCCATACACACACCCACCTACCGAAAACCCGATTACGAATGCAGTGAACCTCACGCCTCACGAAGAAGCGCTTTAATCCCTCTCGGCTCTCGACGCACGCAGGATTAGTGGTGCGAACGTCATAAACAATGGTGAGCTGTGTGAGGATCCATCGAGCTTTTGCGAAGACGGGAAAGCAACAATAATTCGTCTAATCCTCAATTGACATTCGAGTTCGTCTGATTCTCACCGGCGCGCCTGGCAATGGGTCAGTCTTTGCTACCAAATAAATCTTCCCGATGCTCCACAAGCTTGGGTTCGTAAAGTTTGGCTTTCGAAAATCGATCGACTGGGCTATTGTTTTGTTTTCCACTTCGTCGCCGCCAGTCAATGATTATTAGTCGGACGTGGCCGTGGTTCATGAAGACATTGCGGTAGAGTGGTCATGCCGTCTGGTGTGTTATTATAATGTGGGATTAATGGGAAACCTACGCAGGATATTATGAGATTAGGCTAGTAAATGAGATTGTGCTGTGCGTTGACGCGATGAGTCGTCGACAACCACAAATCGCATTTCTCACCTGTTGGAAGTCTCGTGTAGACTAATTATTTGTTAGAGTTTAGCAAAGGATATATTTTTCAACTCAAAAAATATTATTCTATATAAAACCTATAGGAAAATTTGCATGGTAGCTCCCTTCAAATTCTTGAATATCTCAACGCTGGAGGAATTTAACAGCCCCAATCCTAGTGACCTACTTATGGCGAATCTCTTCGAGTCCAAAGCTATTTTTTGCTATCTTACAATCACCCTCTCTAGACGGTCGTTGTTCACATGGTGGAGGAAAGTTTCAAATTTCGATGCCGAAAAAAAATCCCAACCAAGTACGGGCAACGCTAACCATGGAATGTTTGTCTCCGTTCACCAAAATGCGCCACGCCAATGTCAAACCGAGCTGATGACACACTTCGAGATTCCTTCGGTGCCAAAGTTTCAAACCTCCCACTGGAAGGAAGTATGCTTATGTGTCTGTGTGTATTATGCCGAGAGTATCCGGGACCAGCCAAATGGTGCCTTCCCTGAACGTACCATAATCCCTTTATTTCGTGCTCTCATTTTCCGGCGCAAGAAGAAAACGCAACGAAACAAACGCACGCAGAGGCAACATTCGTGAAATTGTTCTCCACCCACCGTGTCGTCTTTTTCGTTCGTTGGTTTCTTTACTCGGTTCGAGCTCCCAAGCCTAGAGGCTGCGGGAAAATCGATAAGTTTTAACCTGCCCCGGATGCTGCCTGCATGTTTTCCAATGTTTGGAGATGACTTTTTGTCCATTTTGTTTAGTTTTTCGTACTTAAAATTCTTCAGCTAAACGGTTGCTCGGTTATGTTTCGATGCTGCATTGTCCTGGTTTGGAAGGGTTTTGAGGCAATTTAACCACCCCTGACGGTTTCTGTTGCACGGGACAATTTTTGGCATTCCTCAAGGAGCAAACTTTGCGACGGACGTCATGAAGTTAGGTTGGCTATTGTTACGCAGACGTTTCTGTCAAAAGTTTTTGCGTTCATAAGACGGGCCAGGTGATGCAACAGTGCAACTTACGCGTTGCTTTGGCATCCTTACATCCCCCGTGGGGATAGCACATTCTGCAAAAGTTGGGTCAGCTCGACATTACACTCTTTAATTTGACAGGTAAAAGAAGGGACACGAACATCAGAAGTTCGTTTTTTGTTTGTAGTAGACAACAGCATTACCCATTGAAGCAGCAACAGTCCAAATAAAGCGATCGTCATTTATCTCCAGCACGGCTGCTATCAATCTTGAAGCGTGCTAATCGAATTTAGGTCGGATAAAGGATAACGACACCAAACTGCTCGCCCACCGGCACACGCACATAACTTACTGTCTGCTCCAGAGGCGAGCACTAATTCATCTTCACCCTTGTACCGTAGCTGGAACACTCAATCTCTTACCACTTCTCTTTTTCATTCTTTTTCTTCCTCTTTTCATTTCAGTTTAACAAATCAAGTGGTAGCATTAAAGGAAATCAGGTTACAGGAAGAGGAAGGTGCACCGTTCACGGCCATACGCGAGGCATCGCTGCTGAAGGAACTGAAACATTCGAACATCGTGACCCTGCACGACATCGTGCACACGCGCGAAACGCTCACGTTCGTCTTCGAGTTTGTGGTAAGTATCCCTCGTGTCCCTCGCGCGGTCCGGGGAATTATTTGATCATTTTCCAACCACCGTGCTTTAGTACTTATTTATTGCCTTTTATTAGTTGTTGAAGTCATTCCGTTTTCGCACAGACGCGCGGAGGCGAAGCTTTTCTTGCTGGCCAGATGGTTTGCGTGTTCTGTCTGGGTGGCGGCAAAATGTGCCGGAAGAATGCGTGATGGGATCTTCATTTCTGCAGGGAGCACGGTGCCCAGAGTGACGGGGTAGGACGATCAGCACATTTTATTTATTGCTCGCACGCTGGAACGGGAACGTCTAGGCACTCGCCGTTTGCAAAGACTTACCCTGAACCGAATGGAACCGGCCGGAATTCGTCATGAATTTCTAAGCACCTTTCCCTGCTGCGGACGCGAACATTCTCCAGCTTCTTCCCAGCATCACCATCAGCGTTTCTCTCCTTTCCGGTGTGATTTATTATCTGTTGGGCGTTTGGTATTTCGTATGACTTGGTGTACGCCATCTGTCCGTACCAACTGGCGTTGTTTTCATTTTTCTCATTTTGATCATTACGAACACGAGCGCAAACCATTATGGCACAAGAAATGTTACAATTGATTGAGATATGTTATACACTCGTAAGACATAGAGCTGGCAGATGAACGAGGAAATACTAACTTCCTACACGGAACACAAATCGTTATAAAAACGACTCAAAAATCATAAATAACCACGCCAATTTCGTTGCGATTGACTCGTTTATGTTCATTTAAAAATGCTCCAAAATTCAAACGCTCTAAACGGTGCGCAGCTATTAGCCATTTTCCATTCTTCCTTCGAATTATTACGACATCCATTGCTCAATTGCTGCGGTTGACAGATTGGTTTGTTTTCGTTTTCCGCAATAAATCAACGAAACGGTGTAACGCAGAACACACGGGAAAAACGGGGAAAACATAAATTGTACACGGCCCCACACCGGCCACCGTCACGCCACATGGCTTCGGTGGGATGTTTATCGGGTTTGGTACAAAATCCACAAATTTTGATGGCCACATCCTACCCCGGTAGCACTAGAATGAATGCACAACCACCACCAACCATCCATCGGTACACCATAATTCATCGTTGATCGCTTCACCACCACCAGAGCTCGGGATCTCGGCTTTTTTACTGGCCCGTTTGCAATAGGTGTTTGTTTTTTCTATGCCTTACCGGAACATGGCCCCGGGTGCAACCGGCGCGCAAGCATGAAACAATGAGTGTTTTTCATTCGATGGGGGAAGTCTTACATCGAAGACTCCCGGAGGAAAGTTCCCTTAAAGGTGGCAACGAGTACATAAATTACACGTTCAGAGTTTGCTCGAACAATTGCGAGCGCTGGTTGGAACACAAAGGATGGCTGGGCACCATCTCGATTGCATCGAACGCTTCCTGTTCCTTCCCGGGTGTTCGTTATCACCCCGGCAAGAGATACCCGGTGAACAAGGGAACCATCTTTTTCTGCCTGTATGTGTGTTTGTACTGAGACTTCAGCATTTATCACGCACACCTGTTCCTTCGTCCCAGTTTCGGGCGTTATTGATTCGAATACGCTGTGCCAATGAGTGTTCTTTTAGCTTCCTCGAGAATAGAAAGTCCTCCTTGTTGGGTTACATATAGCTGGAGACATTGGTGCAAAATTGGAACCGTTGGAACCCTGTGCTTCCGGTACAAATTTATGGAAGCTTTTCGCAGGAACCACGGAGACACACACGGAATTGAACATTGGTGGCAATAGCAATTTATTGAATTAAATTAATAATTAGGGCACACCGGTATTACCGACCTTTCTGGCACGACAACAACGACGACGACGACGACGGTGCGAATCTGCTCCCTGATTGGAGGAATAGCAGCAGTACCAGAACCGAGCGTGCGTTATCGCTGAAAATTGTAATTTATGGTTTCAACCGAGCGAGTATTCGCTCCCGATCTCCTACCTTGTTTTCTGTATGCGACCTTTGTAACGACGGTTCGCGTTACGTTCTGCTTTTAATTATTGATGCTGTAATTAGTCACCCTAACCGCTCTTTCTTCTCACTTCTCCACAGAACACGGACTTGTCGCAGTACATGGAGCGGCATCCCGGTGGGCTCGATCATCGAAACGTGCGACTGTTTCTGTTTCAGCTGCTGCGAGGTCTCTCCTATTGCCATAAGCGCCGGGTGCTGCATCGGGACGTGAAGCCCCAGAACCTGCTCATCAGCGAGATGGGCGAACTGAAGCTGGCCGATTTCGGTCTGGCCCGGGCGAAGAGCGTCCCAAGCCATACGTACTCGCACGAAGTCGTTACGCTGTGGTACCGGCCTCCAGGTAAGAGCGTGGTGGTTCGTACCACAATCCTGCATGATACTAATCGAACTGGGGGCGCGGTTTTCTATTCAACACAGACGTACTGCTCGGCAGCACTGAGTATTCCACCTCGCTCGATATCTGGGGCGTCGGGTGCATCTTCGTGGAGATGATCACCGGCATGCCGACGTTCCCTGGCATCCGCGACACGTACGATCAGCTGGATAAGATCTTCAAAATCCTCGGTACACCGACGGAGGATACGTGGCCCGGGGTAACGCATCTACCGGGGTATAAGCTACAAATGCTAGGTATGTGTGCCTCCTACTTCTTCCACGTTACACTCAGTTCCTAATCGCATCATATTTTATCGCACCAGGCTTCTTTAAACCCCGCAAGCTGGGACTGAGCTTTCCCCGGTTGTACGACATTAACGAGGGCGAAACGATGGCCACCTCGTTCCTGCAGCTCAATCCGGACAACCGGATAAGCGCGGACGAAGCGTTGCGTCATCGGTACTTCGCCTCGTTGCCAAAAAAGCTATACGAACTGCCGGATGGTAAGTATACTTCTATGTGTGTGTGTGTGCGCGCTTTATTCTTTTGGAAACCTAAATTACACAACCCCTTTCGTTCTGTTTTAGAACTATCCATCTTCACCGTGGAAGGTATTTACTTGCATCCGGAACCGAACCGCCACCATGGGCACCGAGCATGAGAGTTAAGACAAAGTAAAACCCTAGATGCAATACGTTATTATTGTTAGTAGTTAATGTGATTACCTGCGCTGCTGGTTAGCAGAAGGCGCAGCGGAAGATGAAAACTAAAACGGCGACCCAATTCGGCACGCCAAGCCAAGCCGTGTGCACTTGGCCGCGTTTTTCTTACTGGAAACGACAAGCAACCATGCCAGAATCCATCGCTCCCTTATGTATCCCAACTATTCGAGAAATGAGCAGCACTTCGGGTGGGAGGAGCAAGATTGAAGAAGAACGTCTTAGCAAAACACGACATTGGAATGCAGCTCCATTTCACAATCACACAACACACAAAATAAGCTGCATTGTAGAACAAAACAGAAACGATGGAAGAGAAAAGTGTCGCCGTCAGCTGTTACTGGAAGCAAAATCAAAAGTAGATATCCTCAAAATCTTCCTTTTTGCAAACGTGAGGTGCGGAACGGTTGAGAAAAAAAAAAACACTCATAGTGGGTCACTCACTCAGGTGGCCAGGAGTCTTTGGGGTCGCAGTGCCACACGAACCGACCGCTGCTCGCGCTTTCTCGGCAACCAAAGTGAAGCTAAAGGATGTGATCAATTCATTCATACAACCCGGAACGAAACCGAGCGGGCTGGTAGAGCAGGGAACGTGTGCGAATCTTGCGCGCCATGATTGTTTCACCGTTTGCAAATTTTATACTTTTTTTCTTCGCGGATGTTTCTGCATTATGCTGTGGCAGGTAAGCGAGAAGATAGTTCTATCTGCTGCAGAAAAGCGCAAAGACAGAAACCGTAAGTTCTTATACATTTTATTCGATATATTTTACTACACGCAATGTACAAAACGAAGAAAGTTGTGTTGGTAAAAAGTATATTAGCAAAAGTTGCTAGCCTCATTTTAATATGTATTTCATTATATTATACCTTCCGTTTTATCACACTACAGCTGTCCTTTAAGCAATAAATAGTGCGCAGTGCATTTCACTCCGTAGGAGCTTCCATTTCGGTTTTTTGTTTGTTTTGTCTCCATACATTGATCATTTCGTTTAGTATTCCTTTATTGCTCTTTCGGTTAATCATGTCGGGCCTGAGAAATGAGTGTGCAAGATGTGTTCTGCGCTTCTGCAGGCTGTGAGTCGAGCATAGTCGTTTGGTTTGGCCAAATGTTATGGTCGCTATATTAAGTATTTGTCTTTCGTTGGTACATCAAATGAGATGCTGTGCCCAAACAACGGTTGGCGACTACGTTTTCACACCAAACCAACTTCATGTTTGTTGCATTTAGCAAAAATCTATTACTGAGCAAAGTAACGCGTTATTAGAGTATGAGTTTCTTGGTAGAAGAACGTGAACGTTACGAAGCAAACATCCCAACATTATTTAAATAGTTGTTGTGGGAAAACAATTTCATACATTTCTTTTATTAGTTTATGCGCGGATCAACGATTGCTGTTTGATTGAAGGAAGTTATTTTTAGTTGCTTCATTCATTTTTATTATTTGCTCATATCTAATCAGGTTCGAACAGTTTTATCATCTATTTCTTTGTGGTTCAAGTTCACATTAAATGAATAACGCCTCATTAACGGTTGCCGGTTTCAATACTGGCAACATTCCGGATCACACCGATCGTATGTAGATTATTTCCTCTTTTCCTGATACAATTAGTTGAAGGCTATTAGGGAGTAAGCCAGCGGAATAGTATTGATAACAAAAAGCATAGAAAATGTTCGTTTTTTATGGTCTTGAGTTATACTTACATAAGCAAAATGTTTATTATTAAATGATGAACTGATGCGCGTTGGAAGGAGTTACGCGTCGTTTTGGAGGTAGTGAATAAACAAATTACAACACGAAATAAACAACCTTTAAACTACATAGCGTAAACATTTTCGTTTTCTTTATACCGTTTTTAGTTAAGCATTTTTAAATTTCAAAAATTTTTATTGTTTTTTTTTTAGTTCTGTTTCAGTTGTTCTTTTTATCACAAGGATTGAAATAATTCATTTCCACTCAGGGATCAAATGGTGAAACGAACATGCATGCGATGGTAGCAACACTTCCAGCCTCTGCCGTCGTGCTGGCCCTCTAATCATAACCGATAATCAAAACAATCCTAACAGATCCAATTAAATCGAAATAGACATAGGGTTTTCTTCGCGTTTCTTTTCTGCTAAATTTCTTCTCGTCGTCCGGCGCTCTAGACAGCAGATTGCTGATAGTAACAAAAATCGATAGTTTGGTGATAGTATTTATCATCTTTATTGTTGTTCTACTTCCGTGCCGGGGTTTTGAGCCGATTTGTTAAGTAGTACTCAGAATAGTCGATCGATGGTAGTTAAAACATGATTGAACCACTTCTAAAACAATAAATGCAAATCAAATTTCATGTAGTTGGACAAAACCTTAAAGAAGTAATGAACGGCAAATGGAAGAAAAACATTAAAACACATAAAAAGATACTTAAAAAGTAGATAAAGCGTAGTAGTTTAGAATAATAATTACAGCCGACTACATTGGTATAGAATCAAACAGAAACAAAAGAAAACTAAAACGTAGCTATAAATGAGCTACGGTGGTTCCAGAACGTCTAATAAAATGATCTTAAAGAAAATGAAATCTAACACCTGCGTGGGCATGTAGGCAACCATTTTCGTGCTAATAAAACAAGAAAGGAAACAGTCCTTATTAACTCCGTAATGCATCTTCACAGTAACACAAACTCATCTCAAACCGTTCTAGCGTTCTCCTCTCTTTCATGAGGTTTCCTTCGTTTTCGTTTCCAAACAATACTTAAAAGTAGGTGCCGGTTAGAGTAATGCATACACACTAGGAAAGATATGTATTGATTATGACGGCAGCTCGGTAGCGAAAGTAACCAGCAGAAGCACCTCAAAATTATCGTTAAACGTAATGATAATAGTGACGCCCGACGACGCCTACCAACGGCCAGAAAGAGTTCAAAACCCCTTTCTGTAGCGCAAAACTAGAAAAAAAACACATGCATACAAACTAGACGGGCGTATTTCGATTAGCGAACATGTATTTAATTACAGAACTAAAACCAACTTTAGATGTATGAATGTTTAAATTTTTGATAGTTTAATAAGATTGATTTGGTTCTGAAGTAAATGTGATATTGAGGACGAACGGGCGTGCGGGCGGCGGAACGAAACTAAGACAAGGTTACGCGATAAGTTTGTGTAAGCATAAGTAAACAAATCAGCACCATGGTAAGCGTTTATAAGTATTTACGAGAAATATGCCGCGAAGGTGAGCGAGAGAAGGCACACTGGTCTGTAAAGTCTTTGTATTTTTCCGAACACTTTTTCGACGATAACGAGGAGGGGGGGAAGAAGTGAGCGCCTAATCGTGCATGTTAGAAGTCGTATGTGGCATACGGCATCCGAAAGAGTGAGCGGTTTATGTAAAAAAAAGAAGCGGTTTTGTTTCCCGGTCTGTACTACACTTTCTTCTACCACGAGATGCCACGGAATGGGCCTGAGCGTTCGTCGGTGTACCGTGGGAGGACAAAACATACAAAACCTAGTATTAATTGTAGTGTAAGGATCGAAGGATCGAGTGTGTTGGAAACCCTTTTTGCTATAGTAACGCGATATGGAGTTTTAAAACTGCAAGTAAAGGAACCGCCATGAAGAAGCGCTATCGTGTGTTTTGTTTTTCTACCTATTGAACGATCTTCAGTTCAGTGAACTTTCTTTCAAACAGGGTTCGTTGACGTTGCAACAAGTTTAAACCTATAATTCTGTTGAATAGACCAGAGATTGTAATCAGAGGTAATGCATGGAATTTGCGAAAAGCGGATACGCAGTAACTAGTAACTCAATCACACAGTACGGCCCATAAGTTGGCCAACCCTAGTGCCGTTTCGTTTATTGTTCCTGGGAGACCTAACTAACTAGCACGGTAGTAACAGCAGCAGGATGCGCAGAAATAGGCAGATTCGTAGACGTTACACCCAAGACTAGCTAAACAGAGCGCGGAGTTCTACAACCCAACCAATCCAAAATATTACAAATTATGGACATTTCACGAATTGATAGTAGCCAGCAGTCAGCACCTTAGAGAAATATTTCCACACCAGGATTCTCGCAACTCGCAAAACTCAGATACAATACAATAGCGGTAGCAAATAATCAATCTTTAGTAGATGACTTTGACTGATTCCTTGATCCGGCAGCGGTAGTCGAACCTAAATTGGCGTACGCGCTACGTATCTTAGTGACAACAGTAATTTAGAACTAGTGCTGATCGAAACAGATGGCGAAGCGGTGGAATGGACATCTCAAACTGAAACTCGTCTCGTTGCAATCTATCTTCTGTTCTGCGATTTCTGGCGGTCAGTTTGGTTTCAGTTTGTTTGCAGTATAAAAAGAAATCCCCATATAATCTCAATACCGTCCCCGAAGAACGTGAACGATTAGAGAGGGAAGAAGAGCTAATCGGTCCTGTTGCTTTTACGCTACCACGTTTCTTGACACGTTTCAAAGAGCCTTAAATGCCTGCGAAGGAAGTGAGTGAGCGGTCAAAAGCAATTAGCACGCTTGTAAGTGAATCAATTTTTAATGCAAACACACGCAACCGCACACCGAGTATGCACGTCCCATCCCACAAATTTCGTCCATAGTTTTACTAAAGACAAAAAAGCGAAAGCCAACGCGCAAGTGACTCTCTAGGAAAGGCAGCTAATACCTTGGTCAGGCACAACAAAACCCAGGGGAAAGCACGTGTTCAGTTGTTTTGAAGTAGACGATGCATTCAACTGTGTTGCCTAATATATAGCATGCAGCTAAGTGCTCCCTTATGTTCCGCAACCTGGCTCGAAGAAACGCAAAACAGCCTTCCCGCTAGAAGATAAGGAGGAATCGCATTTTGTGTTTTGTTAGATTGAGCTAAGCCATTGGCTATTTCGTTTGCCATGTTCGTCGGAATGACTAGCTGCTTACTTGCAACCAGGGGAGCAAGCACTCAGCTCACTGAGTTATATCGAGAAGGAAGTAATTCTATTGATCTAACCAATCAATGTCTAAGGAATCAAGCAAAACCGAGAAGAAAGACAGAAGGAGGAGCAGGAATGTTTTCATATGTTTGTAAATAGTTTTTAAACCTACACGCAAACCGACGCAGGAACATAATGCAGCAGAAACTGGAAATGATAGCAGATCGGAAGATGCGCAAGAAGAACAAGGAAACAAAACAGGCAAATATTGTTTATTTATAAAACTTTCAATAAAAAGATTAGTATATGACGACTTAAATCCATTTGGGATGGGGCACCGGAATCCTGGCTGGGAATGATATGCAGGAAAACATGTGACGTGGATAAGTAATTAAAGTAAATGAATAAATACGAACAATTCAATGAACATGGTACAGCGTTGTGCGTTATTTTAAAGAAACATTATTTTTCAATCTTGGTTCATCGTTATTTCCCCATCACTTCACTATAACAATCATCTTGAAGAGTGGGTCATCATCTTGAAGAGTGGACACCCTCCATACGGCGGCTGGAATGGCTACGAAAATCAAAATGATCGTCATTGCGATCCACTGGCACGAACATGGAGACCGACAACCAATGAGAACCTAGCAAAGAGTTAGAAAAGGAATCAGTATGTATTTTAGTTCAGATTTCGTTATCTCATGATTGGCTGTTACTTTCATTTTTTTATCCATCAAATCATGGTTTTCGTAAGATGAACGCAGATGGATAAGCAAAACGAAACAAGCCAAAAACGAGTTAGGAACTTTATCATAAGTCCTGTAACCTAGCCGATTTAGTTAGTCTATGATGAACGGGTGCCGAAATCAAACCGTTTTTGATTTCCATTCAAACCGTTATACATTACGAGCACTCATTCAACGATGTCTGAATAAAAGCTGATCAACGAAATTTGTTCAGTTCTTGTCGATGTCATCATGCCGTCAAGGAACCCAACGACCTGCTGTCAAACTGTCAATGTTGTTGTTTACGCAATTCGCCGGCCCATAGTATTTCGTGCGTGAAGTGAGTTTTTGTGCTGTGTATTTAGCTCTTTTCAGTAAATCTGTTAATCATAACTTTAAAAACGTGCTTTCCAAACAATGAAAAACCTATAATCGTGTTCGTGAGCTTTTAACGCACCGTGATAATTGCAAATGTTTTGGCTCAATCGGGTGAATTCTTTGCATTGGTTCAAAGCGCTTCCACTCCGGTCCACATCCAAACTGGGCTGTTCAGGTGCGTATCGTGTGTTTTATAAAACCAACTTTTGGAATAAAAAATGGATTCAACACCTATTTTTGTCCCAGTCACGAATGGTTGCTTTCCCTATCGGATTGTTGAATACAAGGTTCAACTGCAAGTGACACAAATTGTATCCATACGCATGTCTGAAACCTAAAAATCGGGTAGAGTGTTTACATTTGTGTACACCCGTTTATAAAAATACTGTGTTTCAATTTTTGTTTGATTTACTTTCTTTGGAGCGTACACGACATAAACCATAAACATAATTTTACTCTCCCACAACATATTGCAAGAGCGCATGTGCGCTCTACCACATTTTTACTCTCGCATATGTATCTGCAGAGGAACTTAGAGCTTGCATTAAATATGTTATTTTTGTCTACAAAAAGAAACGTTCCGATCCGATTCATATAGCATCGCAAAGTTTTATCGTTGCTTGGATCATTTCATAGAAAAAACTGTGCCATAAAAACTGCGCCCTTTTGGTCGAAAATAATGAGGAATATTTCGTATTAAAATTGATACCGTGATGTTTTTTCGACTAATTATTATCTTTAAAAACATAATGTTTCTTTTTGTAGATCTCTTATTAAATGGAATAATTATTTCTCAAATATGAAAGGAAAACCGCAAGACTTCCAACAAATTTGTAAACATTTCCTGTGATATGCAATAAAATTGAATCTGTAATTTATCCCCCTTTTCCGAGGTCGAAATAGGCCTTCAGAAAGGGTAATCATGCTGTAAGCTCCGTCATGTTTTTGGGGCGCTCTCTCAAACGAAAAGTGCGCGCGCGGTCCGTTGGTTGTGTGAAGGTTTTGCTCCTCCCGTGTGTGAACGCGAAAAAGTGTCGGCAGAGATCCGTTCTCGCTGCTGCCGTTTTCTTTTCTTCGCTTTTTGTCGGTCCATCCCACCCGAAAACGCCGTCCTATCTGCCGCAATTAACGATCTTTATACGTGTGTCCCTACGCGCATTCGTTCATTCGCCGTACTCTAATATTCGCGTTTCGTTACTTTCGTTTCCCCCACTGTGTGCAGCGAATACCGTGGCGTGTCAGATTATCGGACGGGGCAGCGGTTCCGTCGTCGTAAAGCAGTGCATTTTCACACCGTCATCGTCGGTCACGTCACCACGGCCTACTTCGTCGGCGTGGCAGCAACGTTTCCTGCTGCTTCGTGAACGAAAAACACCCTCCGCAGCGTGCGTGCGTCGTCGCTGTGCCGCCGCCTCGTGGCAACCGAGCAACGGCTGCTTCGTTATTTCTAGCTCGCAAGCGCTTGCCCGTCCGGTCACAACATTAACAGCCGTAGTGTCGTCGGCGTCGTCGGTGAGGCATCGCAATTTCGTCGGGCGTGATAAGCCAAGTCGTATCCTCCCGTACGCCACCGGTTCAGTGCATCCCCTGCAACCTTCGACCGTTCGACGGAATCTTTCCGTGCGAGCACATTGTCGCAACATCACCACCACTACGAACAGCGGCAACAGCATCAGTGACGTGTCCGAAACAAGTGAATTCAAAATGTCGCCATCCGCCAGCACCGCCGCCACCGGCGCCAAGCCCAAATTTCAACGTCTACCGACCAACGTGCTGCCGGAGCATTACGAGCTGACGCTGAAACCGAACCTGACGGCACTAACGTTCGAAGGCAACACCACGGTCCAGCTGAAGGTGAGTCCTGTGCAAGCGGCATCATCTTATCCTTCGCTCATGTTGGAAACACACATTGCAGCTCCAAGCGTTTCTCATAGCTGCCATTTTTTTTATCCACTAAACACACGTTTAATCAGCAAGCCGGGATGAAACGAGACGAGAAAACGGCTGCTACAACGGGATGGAAAAGAAAAGCAAGCTACATTTGCTGTCGGCTGTTTGCTCCGACGTGCTTCTAAACGAGCGCGTTCTAGCAAGATAAGATAATATGGCTTGATGATCCTCCCCTACACTTCACAATGATTGCATTATTGACATAAGAGAGGGATTGGTTTATTACATAAAATGGTTATTTGAAGCGATTTTTATCTGTTTAAAGCACTAAGATTAAAAACAATGATAAATTGAAAAATCTGGTTAAAAATTTTTGTTTTTGAACATATGAACATGAACATGAACAAATTTAATTCTCTCTCTCTCTGCAAAATTTTTGAAAAGAGTTTAACGACCTTCGCCCAAACAAGCCGCAACCGTTGCAATGCATACACGAATCGCCCTTCCGTCGGGTGTCGGGAACTGCAAACAAACGCTACGTCCTGCACTTTTCACACCACCGAAAACGATAACACAAAATACAACAGCAAAAAAAACAAGCAAAAATACAAACCACCGTTGAAACACGGTCGGGGACCGGACAAGCGAAAACAGTTTCGCCCTCGAAACCATTCGAACGTGCCGTTAAGCGAGTGTGCGGGACTGTTGGCGAGGGCGAAAAAAAAATGCAAAGGCCAAAGCCATCAAGAAGCGGACTAACCAACGGGCGCTCGGGCGCTGAGGGCGTTTGTCCAAAGCCTACTTGACCAACTTGCAAATAACTCAAACCTGTGCCATTTCAATTACCGCCGGGTGTCGGTTGCTATAGCTCACCCTCGCTACGGCATTAATGTGCGATCAGATCAGGCTTCGAAAGTTTGCGATCGATCGAAGAGAATAAATGGCAGCAAATACTTTCACCAATCTCTCGGGCTGGACTGTACGCGAATGCGGTTTAAAGCCTTAGTTGCAGTGGTGCAGCTTTGCACTTTTCAAAGCTTCTTAGCGGCGGCAGTGCCGTCGGACAGCCGACGAAGGTTGCTGCGATTGGAAAGTAACAGCCGCGGTTCATAAATTCTAATTCACGCTGCACAAACTTCCTCATTCCAGTGTGAAATCGCGAGGTGATTGTGAACACCGTGGACACTGATTGCGAGTGATGGTATCGGAGATTTTTCTCCCTTATTTATGCTCATGAAGCAACTCGAATAAGATAGGTAAAAAACAATTTTTAAATCCAGTTTATGTTGTAGTAGGTTTGTCAGTTGCTATGGCGAAAGTCGGTTCCGTTCGGTTCCTAGTCTGGATTTCACTAACAAATCGCAAATAATTAATTGAAATAATCTTATGGCATCTGGGAAGATCAATAAATCTGGTCGACAAAAGTCCGATCTGATCGACTTTAATGGGATATTACTAAATGAAGCTGCTTCCCATTGCAGAGCTTTATGGAACTCTCTCGATCGCTGATCCATTACACCTTCATTCCGCCCGATAAGCGTGGGGTGGAGGTTCGCTGTGTCCGATTGCATATGCCACGACCTCGAAGCACATGCACCACATTCCCGCAAGCAACAAACCGATCGAACAATACCAGCTGAGCGGGAGCGAGTGAATTGGGGGGGGTGGCAGCACCAAATTGAAAAATAAACAAATCCAACATTCATACCGGGACCGGCGGGGCAACCCAACTAACATAATCGGGTGGGCCGCGCCAAAACCGCGCACGATCGGTCCCTACGTTCGCGGATTTTTTTTTTGTGCAACGGTAAAAGGTTGGTAAATAAAACACAACATAACGGTACCGCGGTTGGTACCGATGGGAAATTAGCATAACGCGAAACAGATGCTCCATGCTGTATGGGCCCGCGAGAAGGGGCTGGGAAAGCAATAGAGTGTGTTTGTGTGTATCGCAAGGGAAGCTAGTTGGCTCTGGAGAAGGGAAGGAAGGCAGTGGTGAAAAGGGTTGCCCATGGTGATGCAACGTGCGCGAACAAATTATTGGCGAACGGAATGGTTTTCCTCTACCTTCCCTCACCACAGAGAAGGGATCGCGATCGCGGTCCGGAATGAAACACTGTTGCAAGTGACATTTAAACCGCCTCCGTGGAATAGGCCGGTGATGGTTTCTTTAGGGGCAACATAATTGCTGTCCTAAGACGGGACCTATCCTGAAATTCATATTTTCGAAACTATGTCACATCAAAGTTTCCTCTTTTTTGTTCAAGAAGCATATTCCAATCCAAACTGGCATCACGTGGACCAACCGGAGGGACTGGTTCGGGATTAATCTGGCGCGATTGTGGACGTTTCGCTTATCCAGCGCGTCGATCGCACCCGCGGCAAGCCCCACAACGGTGCGAACCTTTGCGCGTGGGATGCCGATGGATATGTTTTTAGCTTCGTGCGGTTAGGAAAATTAGCCACAAACGCGTCGGCCCACGGAGGCAGGAAAAAAGATTGGTTAACATAAATCAAACACACCACCACGGGGTTTGGACCCTCGTCAACTGTCGCTCTCGCTGTGCACGGTGGCCTAACGTTGGTGGGAGTTTCTACAAAAACAGCACCACCAACAACATCCACACAACAAAAAGGTTCACCCACCAACAAACGACAGCGTTTACCAACACGCAGCGGCTCATTTCCATACTCCAACGCGCGTGTTTCGCCAACAGTCTTTCGGTAGCTACGGGAAATAAACTACCGAACTCATACGCCCAAAGCATAGGCGGTGGGGAAGTAACGAACGAACGATCGGGTTGACGTGGTGCGACGTTGTAATTAGCAAGGACACCGATCGAATTTGAACCCGTCCCCTTTCGATCATTAAGTTTTCCTGGAACCGAGAAGGATTTACTTCCGCCGTTAGGGCTGAATTCAGCTCAGCTTTTTAACCTCAAATCTCGCATATGTGATCATGGATGTTTTGTTTTTGTTAGAAAATGAGCCGCTAAATTTATGACTTCCAGCAGCCGGAGCAGCATCGGCGTGTGCGGCAACTTGTTAGCCAACGGGATTAGCGCGGGGTTCAGTGAAAGGTGTTTCGGTTTCTACGAATTTCGCACAAATTGGACACGGAAACAAATATGCGGATAGGCCAGGGCTAGGGCTCGCCATTAGGGCGCATCATTATGATGTTTATTTTGACTTTCTAAATGAGACCGTATCCCTCGTGGTGGCGGTAATGGGGGCAACAAGTATAGGCTTCATTCTAATCACGAATAATAGATCCTTTGGATAGGGTTCGCGTTTCGTTGTTTTTTTTTCATCAAGTTGAAGTACTGCGAAGGGAATGTGAAGTATAAGTTCATGCGGCACTGAGGAATTCCGTCCTCGAGGCCAATGGTAAAGATCACTTCCTGCTTACCCTCTGCAACACGTCGGTCCTTTCTAATATTTCTTTCACTTTCACCGACGCTGCGATGAGGCAAATTTGGTATTGTTTTAGTCTCTCACGTTTGTTGAATCGGATAATAATCGTAAATAACGTTTTATCGCTTGAAGCGTGTGAAAATTTAGGAAAATGGATTTTTGGTGCCTTCTTTCCCACGGTTGAAATGAAGTCCTTTGGTAAGCTTAAAACTATCTTTTATTGTCCTGCCAATATTGCGGCTTTTTTTTAATCAATCCACTCCCGAAACCGATCATCAATGAAATGACAAAGATCGTTTCAAGCATCTTTACAAACGCAGCACAAAAAAAAACCCGATTACGCTTCCCCTGCGAGTCATGCACATGTTCGTATGGCAAGAAATGGCACGACGGAGTGCCGAAACGGAGCGCTTGGCTCCAAAACAGGTTTCGGTTTAAAGGTGGCTTGCCACCG
>JXWZ01006885.1:0-15992 GCA_000956215.1 Anopheles farauti No. 4 | reverse complement strand
ACACACACACACACACACACACTCCAAGGGGTTTTCCAAGACCGCTGGGGGTTGTAGAGGAGAAGAAATGAGGATACAGACATTCGCATAAACGGCTTCATTCCGTGGCACGCACGATTTGAGATTCTCAATGAGGGGAATCACGAGCTGTGATCGTATTAAAATGATGCTCCTCATGTACCGGGCAATATAATTTAATGACTTGGGCTGTACAGTGTACTGGGAGCTACGGGTCGGCGAATGAAGTTATTAATTTAAAGACAAGCTTGAAAACACTGATGCCAACGTGGAGGGAGGGGTGGTAGGAATTAATACAACTCGAGTTTAACCAAATTGCTTGCGATGACGAATAATTACGGCGGAGTGTAAAGAGAGTGTAGCGGTAGCGGCAATTAAACAGATCAAACCCCATCACGATCAGCTGATCGTACTCAAAATGATTCATAATGATTTATGTTTTGAATTATGTCCTATTTGATTAAGCTGTGACTTCGAGACTTTGACAATTATTTAATTGAGTTACATTTAATTTCATTGATTTTTATTAACGGACTATTTTGTATACAGGAGATTTGTTTAAGTTCACGGTTCTATTTTTCAGTACTTTTATTTTATAATGTGTTGCAAAATGAAAATACGGATCTTGAAACATAACACATTCTTTAATCCGTTTTTTAAGTCACTAAGATAAAAAAATACTTTCAAAATTTTATCCATATGTACCATGGTATAAATTTAAGAAAGATCAGTTCCTCGCGGTACATTCCTCCCGAAATCAAACATATCACAGAGCAATAAAGCAATCAATCTTTAACAACTTTTTCATCACCTGCGCGGCTGTACCGTTTTCGTTTTAATAATGACGTTTTTCGCACCATCTCCAATGCAATATTGTCCCAACTCGCATACCCGTGTTCGGGTCATTCATTCATACTCATCACACCACAAACAGCACACAACAACCCCACACAGACACAAACACACTCAAGAATCAGCGCCACTTTCCATATCAACATAAGCCGCGAGGTACAAATTATCATCACCGCGTGCATTTGCATAAGTGTGCTCGAGTTTTATTTCAGGCTCGTCTCCGGCTCATCCCACAAACCCCTCGCGGGTGGAGCTGTGTGTGTGTCTATGTGTGTGTGTGCGTACGGTTTGATGTTTCATTCCGTATTCGGTGTGGATAAATATTTTTTGCTTCATTTTCACAGTGTACAGTGAAAGACGCTTCCGTTCAGTTGGTGTCAAGTGTGCACACTCGGAAGAGCAGAAGCTCAGAAGCTGCTGCCGTATAATCGCACATAAATGCGAAGCACGGAGGGCACAGCATATCGTGATCGTTTACATACCGAAATTATAAGCGATAATAAGATAATCATAGAAACAAACACCTAATAAACAAGGCAGAACCGTAGCGCCACCCCAAGACCGACGCCGTGCCGAAAGACGAGCACGCCGCCGCTAAGGCGCACAGTAAAATATTCAAATGATATCTTAAAATATGCAACGAACTTTGAATAAAAATTCAATTTGTTTGTAAACTTTCCAGTTTTATGCCTTTCGGGAGCGTGGAGTCGGGCGGGTGGGGATTGTGGGGCAGAAAGAATTCGGAACTCCGGCTCGCTCTGACCATAAGTGAAAAACCTAACCTTACCCACTGGATTTAACGTGCAGTAAGATTAAGGCAAGCTGGTTCTGGTTCTGTTACGGCGTTACCTCGAAGACAAATGGGCCACCACCTGCCCACCCATCCTTGGCCAGTTTTTCACTCACAATTGCTCGTAAAGAACGCTCACAACATTTTTTCCTTCCACATCCAGGGAAAAATTATGCATTAAAGCATATGATCGGGTAGAACACCGCCTAAATCATAACGATATATCGACCCAGCATCACTACCATTAGCGATGTTGCTTTCCGATCCTCCAGCGCAAGTTCTTAAAGCTGAGCTATCGTGCATGAAAAAAAATGCACTCCAGTTTTGTCGTGGAAAATTTCAACGCAAAACTCCACCGAACCCTGAACAGAACGGGACTTTGGAGATGCATCCATCCGGGAAAAGGTGAGTAAAACAAACAAACGTCGAAATCCGTGACGAAGCAAAGCAGGAGACGCGGAAGGAGCGACGTAAAAAAAAGGAAACCCTGCACAATAACAGCATCTTCTTACTCCACCCGTATCGGTGGAGGCTATCGAGGGCTCGCCAGACACTTTTGCATCTGATTAAAATAATTTAATACGAATATGAACGCAGCGGCGTACGTGAGGGTGCTCGATTTCGGCTGCGCGATTGTGCAGGGATTGCATCATTAATGCATTATTCACGAGGAAATCATATGCGCGATGGGAGAGGCAGGAAGGAAAGAGACCGCAGTTCGGGCAGCCAGTTCATAATACTTCTTCATTTGGTTTATTATCTGCATCTGTGGTTACCCAGGGCGAGTAGAGTCATCGTTTCGCTTGATCGTTTGTTGTGGTGCGTGTGCTAAGTGAATTCTTTTTAAAGTGGACGTTATGATAACTGTTATGATTCATTTTCAGGAAGGTTAATTAATTGATGTAGTGGTTTGAGATTTTTTTTTTCAAATTTTTTGTTTGTTTTTTCTTTCGTTTTTTTTGTCGTATAGATGAATAAATAACATGATAAAATATAATTTGATAATGGAGATAACAAATAAAAAACACCACAATAAAATTTCAAGCGAAAAGGTTCACTACTTTGAATTTAAAAAAATTATAGTATCGAGGATAATTTTATCCATAATGTTTTGCTTAAATGATTTAATGAACACGCAGCTAATTAATTTTAAATATTATTAGCTGCGATTTTTATAAGTGTTTTTAAAAAAATATTACTTTGGTTCGCTTGGTTTGGTAGTTGGTTTGGATAATAACCAGTATATATATATGTCCGTTCATCACTTCTCGCTTTCCTTAATTCACCAACATTAGCTCAAATAATCACACTCCCATCAAACGTTCGACTATCCTCAACGTTGGTAGCCACGATGTTGTGATTGAAATCAATATGCTTAAATATTTGTTGTAAGATTCTATTCATCTGTTCTTTACATGTGTGTAAAGAAAGTGGATAGCTTGTGAGTTATTTTTAAAAGTAAACAATATTTTATTAAAAAAAAAAGTTCGTATCTTTTGCATGGACTTAAAGGCTTTTTATGTACAAACCATAAAAAAAAAGTTTTTAATATTGGTTGGAGACAGGGTGCGAAGACAACAGTTTCGATATTTTTTCAGAGACCATAATCACCCTAACGAGAAGTGTATAACCAGCTTCCAGGAGTGAAATAATAGTAGCAAAAGTTTTATTAATCGGTAGAAAAAGAAGAAGGAAATACATTGCTTGAAAGAAAACCTCATAAAAACACGGACAAAACATTAGAAGAAGTGTTCAGCTACAGTGTAATGTTTGCCATGGTTGTTTGCCGTATTATAGGAAGCCAATATCTCCTACAATAAATCATCAAGCGTTTTTAAACTCTTTTTCTAGATACAGCAGGCATGTATATGCAAAACGACAACATGAGTAATATTTGTATTAATATCCAAAAAAAACTAGCTTTATTTGCTGCAACCTCAAAAAATCATTAAGTTTGTTGACCCTTGCCGTACTAATACTCGATCTTCCAAAAAAACAACTAAGTAAACCATTCAAATTCTCCGACGAAATGAGTACTCTACTTTGATCGACATCGTCTCGTTTCGAGAAAATAGCTCCATCGAGCAATGCAGTTTGCCTTCCCGACGAACGCAAACAGTCACGTAAGCCTTCGATCGTTTCGAGCAATTGGAACACAATGCAAAAGGACATTATCGCAACCACCGCTTCAAGTACTTCCTCGACTGTCGTTCCCGGGCGTTTCAAACGTTTCTGCCGGACCGCCCGACCGCCGGTTATTACTGCAGTGAACCAACAAGCACACGAAGCGACATGAAATGGCGCAAACGGAATGTGTACCGCACGATTCGAATCGTCCGCAACTCGATCGTTATCATTCTCGTCAGTGCGAGTCCGGCTACCAGACGGCTCTGGACAGGACAGGGCACAGGGCACAAGGTGTAGCCAGCGCTTTTCTCGGAGCCCGGACCGGAGAAAAAGGGTAAACACATTGCTGATTAGCATTTCACGTGCCCCCGATGGCCCTCAGGTTCGGTTCGGGCTAGAGCTATCGAAGTTAACCCGGAATCGTTGGCCTGGCCGATCGGTACTTTGCGTCCGACTTTTTTGTTGGGTTGTTCGAAAAGTGATTGGGTTGATGAGTATATCTTCTATTGCCTATCAGGAAAATGGCGAATGTGATTCGAAGACATTAAATAAACGATTGAAGTTTTTAAAAAATATAAACAATTCATACAGAAGGTACAGAAAATTACATGCGTATTGATGTTAGAAGCATGTAGCCCCATAACTCAACAAAACTCAAAAACAACCCCACCATTCCACCAGTGACTGAAACGTTCAATGATTATCGTCCACTTTCACTGCTCACGAACGGCGCTGGCTTATGCAAATTAATGAGTGCACGCTCAATTTCGGTCATTGCGGCATCGATGGTGACATGGCAGGGCATTTGCGTCCATCAACTCGACCTAGCGTACAGCAATGCCTCCAAAAAGTGGTCTGTCGCAATCCACCCCGAACCGAGTTCCTTCCGGGGACCGAAAACCCGTCCAAACCGGCACTCCAAATCACTTCTTCGCATGCTAGGACGCTGTTGCGGCGTTCTACAACCAACTACCCCTCCTGGGGTCGGCTCGAAACCCATCGTCGGACCCACAAATCACCCTCCGGCTAGTCAGACCCGAATGGTCGATGCGGTCAGTTTTAATAGAGTAACAAATTTTCATTTAATTCGACCCATTCCGACCAGCTACTATGAACAGCGGTCCAGATCTGGGAGTTTGTCGTTTGTGCGGTAACGGTGACTTCCTAACAACCTCATTTCCGAACGACTTTATCTTCCTTCGGTCGAAGCGAATCGGTACCATTCGCTGCCAGGGATACATCTGACAGGGATGAAGGGTCATACTTTTATGGTCCCACCGAACGGCGAGTGTGTTTTCACTGCTAGAACAGCCGTAGCTGCATGGGAACCGATCGTTTGATAAGCGATCACAGAAGCGATTCCCCGCGGTGATCAGTGGACCGTTTGACCCATCACCTTCCGCCACAGGATAACGGTGGCCACAAGACACATTGGAGCTGGGTACGAAACAAAAAAAAACAGGCGAAACAAAAACGAAATGCGCACATACCGACACCGTTTCTTTTTTATTAACCAGCGACCGGCCGTCAGCGACATTTGGTAAAACCGTTTAACTCATTGCATATTCATGATTTTCTTCCGACATTTCTTACCCCTACGCCCACAGGGTGCGCAGGGTTATGTACTGTCAACTTTATGCTGCTTTCATGCACTTCCGATCCCTCGAAGCGCCGGTTCGAAGGCGAAGGTTCTATTTTGCCCCGTTAGGAAGTAGTCTTTCTCTGTTTTAATTTCGTGAAACTGTTTCCTGTTTCCTGTCTGCATTTCCAAATCCATATTGCTTTTTTGAAGGTTTTGGTTTCTTTTTTCGTGTTTCTTCAGGATGAGTTAGTCCTTTCCCATGAACAACTCTATGATTTCGAACGAATAATGTTTCTTTCTGTGAAAATATATTCTTTTGATTTTAGGAAAAAATATATAATCTTTTATTAAGGACAAAATGATTACAATCGGCTCAAAACTATGCAAAAAATTGTGCATTGATTTTAGAAA
Organism: Anopheles farauti No. 4; assembly: GCA_000956215.1. Classification (NCBI taxonomy): domain Eukaryota; kingdom Metazoa; phylum Arthropoda; class Insecta; order Diptera; family Culicidae; genus Anopheles; species Anopheles farauti No. 4. The sequence continues at coordinate 10,212 of JXWZ01006885.1, read as the reverse complement.
AGATGCGCTGGCTTCGAAAGGAGATTTTAGAAGATAAACTATTACACCATTCAAACATTAGAGTCTATGGATAATTAACTCGACAGATAAAATAAACCTAATAGATAAACAAAATTCTAAATTCAAAGAATTACTAAAGAGCAAAAATTTTAAGATTTTTTACTTACTTGTTTTTTTTTATCAATACATATATCAATAAAATTTGATTAGATTGTCCTTAGATTATCCCTGATAATATCATTGTAGCAGTCCAAGGTAACGGTGGTATTATTGTCAGATAGAAAATATTTCTATCCTGATAAAATGAGCTTATAATCAAATAATGCTGCTTAATAAAGCACTTCTACCACCATGAATGCTTCATACCTCAAAAATCACTGCGTTTCAACCGTCTTTAAATCACCATTACATTTTCCCAACTTCTTGCACAATCGACAACCCATTTTCCATAAGCGACTGCAGCATTGAAGTTTATCGCCGCCACCGTTCGCATGTGCCTGGATCGGCCAATCATATCGAAACGCTTACCGTCTGAGCCAGTGAATTATGAGACGTTGCAGCTAAGCCGGTGGATCACATTCGGTGGAGTTCTTTGTTTTAACGACTCATTAAATTGCACGCCCGTTGCACGCCTGTTTCGATCGACCGATTGGCATGCTATTCGAGCATTAATCAAGAAAAAAAAAGGCGGACCAAAAAACGCAAACTGTGACTGCGGCACAATAATCAGAATCCAAACTCTCGCCAACCGCCCCAAGTTTCTTGCGAGTTTGGTTTCTTAGCTCACGTGTTTGCTTTTTCACCTGGTATCGAGACATTCCGTGCGGCTGCCAACGTGCATCTAACATGCACCGGTGGCAAAAAAAATGCAGCTCTGTGCGCGTGTATTGCCGTTCTAGCACCTTTGGGCACGAAACGATACGGTGACCGTGACCGCACACGCCGTCCCCGAAGCCAACTAAAGAAGGCTCGGTTTTTTTTCCATGCAGTGTCTTCACTTTTTGATACTCCCTCTACACGCACGCACCCATACTCATAGTTCGACGCAGCGGTAGTTCGGTCGCTAAAGTTGGGCCATTATTATAACGGTGGGAAAATCTCAGCGCCCACAAAGCGCGATATACACACTGCGGAAGGAATAACAACGACAACCCGATTGGATGTCCGTCGCCGGCGTCCGGGGTGGGATAATTATTTGCGGAAACAATCAGCCACACACCCGCAGAGGGTGTGCGCGTCTGTGGAGATGTTTGTATGTGTTGTACTGTACAGAGCATCAGACGACAACCAGACGCGTTTGATGACGAACGAGCAACGAACAAGTGTTTTATTCTTTCTTGAGAAAAACATCAATAAAACCTTTAACGTTGAACAGCAAAATGACTGCAGAGCCATGATGGCAATTAAACAGCAACGACCTTCAATGGAAGCGGTTATCGTTCAAAATGATGAGGGATTGAGAAGCGAGAGGCCACAAAATATAATGTTCACTGAGCATTTTATGCTATATTTTGCAGGAGATAGTAGTTTAAAGTAATACCTTATGTAATATGTTGGGTTTTACTGATTGTCATAATAATCTTTCGGTGAGCAAAATAAGCCTTTGCTTGATTCATTTCAGAATATTGACGTTGACTTTGTGCAACTAACCATATATGTAGAGAATAAACAGAATACATATATAGAACAGAACAGAACAGAAGTTATACAAGAAAAAGTTAGCTTTACAATCCAAAACTGAAAATAGTTATTATAACAAAAACTTGGAGGAAGAAACCAAAATGATTGAATTATCCACAATATAAAACTTTCCGTTTGTACAATCAGCTGTTTTGATGTAGAATTTTTAGCATTTTTTCGATCCGTTTATGAGCAATAAACTAATCAAGCCTCGAGTTCGGTCAGCTCCAAAAACTTCGTTTATACCCTAAAATATTAAGTAAGATAAACAATGTAAATTAAATACAGTAATATGATAAAAATGTTTCCTTGTATCATTTAAAAAGAAAATTATTTTAAAACAAGATTTCATTAAATTTGTATAAAACAAGTTTCTACTGACATCATAGTAATGAAAAAAAAACACTCAACGATTGCTATGATCCAATTTCTTCTGCTCCTTTGACAGCTGACATAAACAACCCTTGTTCTAGCCTCAAGACGGAAAACATGTTTATTGTTGAAGAATTTTCCGCGCGTTGTATCTTTTTTTTTAGCGACCTTACTCTTCCCCTCTCAAACGAGCACACCTGCGTCCAACAGCAACAAGTGCATCGATGCAAAAAAGCGCACCCACCTAATGAATGCATTCGCACTCATTTAAGATTTTGAGTTTCGTCCACTCAAATAAATCCCTTCCGTCCGCACGGGCTGTGGATTCACCCTGTTGTGGTTCCGGAGGTGGAAAATAAATTCTCGAAGCGCGTACGTTGTGTGGATGACTTTTTTTTTTGCCAGTTAGTTACTGCGTACGTTGTCGAGACTGCACTGCACACGGTCCGGCTGGCTGGGTCGGGCTCAGCAACGCCTCATAAGACAATTGTGGGAATCGGTTAATTGCAATTTTATTATTCTGCACATTCCACACGCTGCGTTGGGTTCGGTCCGGCGGAAGGGTCATTTCTGAACATGGGTTCAAAAGTGTTCGTTTGAGTCATTGTTCAGGGTTTTGCAATACGTTTTTTTTTCTCTGCACATTCGAATGTACATCAAGAGTCATCGTTTATATTATGAAGGTACCCTTCGAGCACTTGAGCACTCGTCACTTGGTAGAAAAACAATGAACTACGTGACCTTTCAGCTCGCACAGCCTAGCTGTGTTGGGAGACAAATGCAAGCGACGAAATTTGCATGCCACATTCAGCGTTAGAACCCTTCCGGATCATTTGTTATTTCTTATACAAAATAATGAGCCGTAAATTGGTGAATATTTCCTTTATTGCAAGATGTTTTTAAAAGTAAGATTCACATGTCCGCCATTTTTGCAACTACACCAAAGAACAAGACGTCTTCAGAGTTAGGGAAAAAAAATCATAACATTTGCTGGAAATCTTCCAAATATTTCATCGGTACCGTAACGTATCCATTATGAAGTACAGTTGTAAGAAATATAGCATATTAACTCACGAATCTTCCAAATTCTACAGCAAAACAATCTGCCATTAGATAGAGGTAATATTAAATGACACTACAATTATGGATGTTTTTCCAACTTTTGATTAGCAGAAGGTATAGAAGAAGATTTTAAACCAGTAAATTTCATAGAAGCTGAGCTGAGCTGAGCTAAGCTGAGCTGAAATCTCATCGAAGCAGAGAAATTTTTTTCAGAGTTAATCATCAACATAACATATTGAATGATTATGTTATTAATATGTTCTAAAATCTCGCGTTATATGTTTTATCAAACGAAGCTTAGACAAAATAGTACAATACTTCTTTAAAAAAAAACCCACTGTTAGAGTGAATCGGATAGACGAGACAAACTTTTTTTCCGAAAGCTTCGTCGAAACTGCGCATGTGACATTCTTGCGGCATGAAAAAACATAAAGAAAATAAAACCGTTTTCCCATCCACCTTACCAAACTCACGACGCTCATTGGGCAGAAAAACTAGGTGAGCCAACAAAACGCCTGAAACTTGTGGAAATGATCCTATCAAAAACACAAACTGCAGTCATGCTCATTAAAATAAAAAATTTACAGCGCACCGTTTTGCGGTGCAATATCTTTCCCGAGAACGCAATACATCATACGTCTTAGTTGCTGCGCTTACAGCAACTCATCAACAAAACGACGGTGACCATGGCACAGGGCCATCGTGACCGGTGTAACGGTGCATGATCAGCGTGATTTTATGGCATGTATTTAAAGAAATGACACTTCCGCGCGCAAAGCTCCACTGCGCCCCGGGTGCATCTTCACGAGGAACTAGAGAACCGAACAGCTCGTCCAGCTGACCAACAGCTGTTGATTTCCTAATTAAATCAGCAGCAGCAGCAGCAGCGAAACAATGGTGCGTTAAAAGCGTGGTGTAGCCGAGTAGGTTTCCTTTCCGCAGCTTTAGCCAGGCTCGTAAAAAGGCACGATTTGTGGGGATGAGTTCCGCGAGGTGTTTGCGCGCCAGTTCCTTTCCGAGCTAACGAAGCTCAATGAGCCGTACAGGTGCATTTTCCGACGCAGACAAAAAGCTGGATGTAATCCGACGTAGGACAAGGCAGCGAAGCGAGGGGAGAATGAGATGAGCTGGCGTGTTTATCATTTATAATTCCGATCGAAAGCCGGACGAAAACGACAACAACCAACGAACGGATTTGGTTCGCATCTTGAGTTTCAAAAAACAAAAAAACAGCTAAAAAAACGCTGGTGAAACAAATAAAACCCAAACGAGAGAAAACTGCATCGGGCGCCAGACGACGAAACAACGAACACGGGAACACGATCACGGCGTGGAAATGCGAAAGGCAAAAGGCACAAACCGTCCCTTCCCCACACGACGTCACAATAAAAAAAATATATAAAACTATTTAAAATTTTTACTTGAGCGACCAAGCGCGGAAACAAAATGGCTCTATAGAAAAATTGTGTTGCACGGCATCGGCCGGCTCTCATCATCCCGCCCATCCCATCCCGCCATCCGTACCCGGGCGGCGGGAAGAGAAAATAACAAAACAAATGCACGCAACATAGTTTACAACATTTTGCGGCGTGTCGTGCGGCGTTTCGGTGTCCATCGGTGGTGCCATTGTTTTCCAACGTGCGTTTCTCGTGTGTTTGTTGCCGTGTTTTGCTAGCCACCCGCAACTGTCCCCACTCCCCACCCGCCCCATTACCTTTTGTCGAGATGGCAATTTGTTCGGGTGGAAATTTTTGCACAAAGGCGAAGGTGAATTAACTGTGTGAGGGTGAAGCTTAGGGGAGACAGACCACCTAAACCCACTCGCGCTGCACCGTGGCAATAATATTTTCCTTTATTTGCGCTGCACATTACTGTTATTGTTTTTCATTGGCCCGGGAAGCCGTCAGACGCACCGGGAGATGCATTTCCTGCGCTACGGCGAATTAATTTCAGCTCCCCCTTGCCGCAATCACGATCACGTTAGCTCAATATGGCTTAACTTAGTTCGCGCAGACCTTGCAGTGCGTATCGAGATGCACTTGCCAGGTTCCCCCGTACCCGATGGAGCTGCTTCTACAAAGGCACTGAAAATAATCGTCAGCTGCCTGTGCTGCCCTGATTGGGCCAATAAAACAGAGCAACCGTCGCGTTTCAATGGTATTGTGGTCATGAATGGCAACATGAATGTGTTTCGTGTGACAAAAGACACTATACATATATGATGCAATTACACACTTGAACTAGTACAATATATTGTTAGATTACATAAATAGGTTGCTGTTTAGCAGCATTTCAATAAATGGTAGCAATTTAAGCATGATTTCAATTCAATAATCTAGATTTCTTTACCTTCTAGCTGAATACTTAAAACAAATAATTATTTTTAAAAACTTATTTAGCGTGACTTTCATATATCTGAACGCAATAGGGGTATGTACTGGAAGATCAGTTCCTAACTTAGCAATCTTTTTGTATCTGATCACATTAGAGGCAATTATCAGTTTATTGATCAACTTACCCGGTGAACCACAAGGAAATATCTTTAGTTCTTTTTATGGAAGCCTTTACCAATATCTTCACAATAAAGGTATACATGAGTTATGCAGAGAATATAAAGCTGTTTATTACATTCAAGATATAAATCGTTGTGATTTAAGGAGCATGTCAGAAATTTGATAGCCAAAGCATACACAGTTTTGGACCTTATGTATCGCTAGAAATTTGTGTTGATGAGCAAAAACAAAATAGGCTTGTTTGGTGGTCGGTTAGGAATTCAAACGCTGTACTACTCCAAATCATCTCAGAAAAACCACGATGTGCTGTAGTTGTAAAGCAAATCGTTTAATTTAATTCAATTTTTTGCAGTTTTTTCTTTTCTACACGACCACGATCTTCTTTATTCCAACGAAAAAAATAAATATGTCACAAACATGCAAAATATGAGGTAAAGGAAACGTTCCTCCAATTGCATGCTTTTAAACAACCCAATATCTATCATTTGAATTAAATTATGAAACACTCTAGCACTAATATCATACATCCCTGAGTCGCTTCCTGGCGCTACCAATTAAAAGCCTGAACGGTGTGTCCTCGACCTACCGTTTAACGGCACAAATAATAAACGTTACGAACAGGTGAAATGCCTTTTCCGCACGCACGACCCGATGCCGCAAAAGTAAATAACGCATCCGAATGCTACCGAGGCTCACATAATCGAGCGAGAGAATCGATGAGGAAATAACTCACACCGAAAGACTGCGCAAAGGAACAACCGAGAAAACATTCCAATGCCATGGACCTAGGACCTTAGAGAAAAAGTAAATTAAGATAAAAAAATGACTCTCTACCAAAAAAAAAACATCATCGACGTCATTAGCCAACGTCACACCGCCGAGCAACCGAAAAAGAATGGACTTCGAAAGTGGTTGATAAGCGCGAGGATCCTTTTGCCTTTACACGGCCTGTTTGTCCGATGACCTCGAAAGAAGACGTCGTCGACCTCAATCGAAACCGGATCTTGTCCGGAAGCGAAACCGAAAGGACACACACAGCCCGAAAAGGATCAGAAAAATGCGTACGAAAAGTCCTTTGCAGCCTGCTGCCGGTCGAGGCAGGTGCAAAATTCTTCCCCGTTGAGTGCCCCTTGCCGCTGCTCGGTGTGTAATATATTTTTTAATTAATAATGATACGGTTGCTTCCTCCGATTCCATCTGGACGACGGGGTTGTGTAGTGGTGGTGGCACGTATCGTGCCAAGGTGCCAATTGCCGGAAGAAACGATGAGTGGCGAGCGAGAGTGACTTTAATAAATGACTTCGTTGGGCCTACCGTTGAGTCTGGGTCGCTTGCCTTTAGCCAGGGTCGTTGTGTTTTTTTGTTTTTTTTTTTTTTTTGAGGGGAGCCCAAACGCGATCCACCAAGATTACGATCACTAAATAGACCCTATGGCTTTTATTTTTGCTTCGGTCGTGCCGTTTTAGTGGCCGAGTGTCCGAATCCATTCGCCCTAACCGGTGATCGCCTTTCAAGCCCTCGGGGAGGGTGGATTGTGTGTAGATTGATATGGTTCCTTCCGATGGCTCATTGGGTCTTCTTTGGAGCCCCTTTCTCAGGGGACGGTTACCGAACCGGAACGGAGGATGGCACTAAAGGAAACGCGTCCAACGGTGAAGATCGGCAATTGCTGATCGATATCAGTGGAAAAGTAGCGTTGCGCGCGATCATGATCTCGTCCCGGTTTCCCGGCGGCGTGTTCGACCAAACGAACCTTAAACGTGCGCCAAAACGTAATGGAAGGGAACATAACACCAACCGAAACAATGAGTGCGTAAGGGTCGAGGGCAACACAAAGCGCGAATTCAAACTAACGGGCTAATGAAAGTGTCTTGTTCGTATCTTTACGGTGATGAGTGCTTTTTAAAAGCATAGTTTAAAAGTTTGCTGGATAAACGATGTCGAAAGCAGTTATCTAGCTATAGAGGGTTTTGTTTTCTTCTGCTTACCTAAGACATTTTTTACTACTAGTCATGTTCGTCTGTTTTTTTTTCTTCAAAATCTCTCCAAATTTTCTTCCAACGCTACAACGCAACGATTAAAATATTGTCACGTTTTTGCATACAACACCACGGATGCCTTTAAATCCTTTCAAACCCACTTCCATATCATTATCAACATCATCATCCTCCTGCCTTGTCAACAAGCCTGTTACAACCCGTTAAAAAGCAAACTTTGCCTAAAGTTGTATTTGAAGACTCTTTTCTTCCCTCACCATTCACTATGGATTCGGGTTCCTGATTCCTTTACGCATTACCGAATATAAATTCATCCTTGCTCTGTATCAAATAACGCCTACAAAGTATTTTCGAGGACAGAAAAAATGTAAAAACAAAAACCCTGACAAGCACAACCTCATCGGTCCTTTTTGGTGCCACTTCACACAATGGGAATGTTTTTGGACCTACATTTGTATTTCATCCTTTTTATTTTTTTTTACATGGAATACATTTTTTAAAGTAGCTGTTAATACCGATGGAATGCATCAAAAAGTAAATTTTTTTACATGGCAAGGTAGTGGAGGTATATGATTGTTTTTAAGTAAATATTCTTCGAAAAAATGCTGGTGCGTCTTTAAAACAAATTTTTAATGAAATTTGTTGATTAGTTTATACAAAAGTCAATTCTTGTTTAAATGAAACAGCAACTGTTTGGAAGAAACACTTTCTTAACTCATACTGTATTGATGTTTTTCATTTAATATTTTTGGTACATCAAACATACACAATTATTTAAAAAAAATTAGTTTTGCATATGAATATCTTCAAGATTTTTTAGGATATATGTTGCAGCATAATTTTATCATAACTAATATAATTTAACTTCAAATTCGTCGTATCATAAGGTCACTTAAAGACACATTTGAATAATTGGCTTAGTTTTTAAAATAATACCAATGAATACAAAACATTTATAAAATAAAACACCAGTCAATATAAACGACAAAAAATGATCATTTCATGCCAAACAGTGACAGCAACACAGTAAATAGTTTTTAATAGTTTCACAACAGCTTCTAGGAATTCTTTTTCAAATTATTCTTACCCTTGCTTTCCACCAGCCAAATAAAGCTATTTTTTTTGCTCCAGCCGAAAGTGTATCCGCAATGTTCTGTTTTTATGTCTTAATTTGTCTTGCCAAACACATAACCGACTGCCGCAGAGATGCATCGCAACGAATGTCTCGGCATCGAACCACGAGTAAACCCAACCGGAACCGAGCCCAAGACAATTGCTCATTTCATATTTCCATTTTTACTGTAAATTAAAAAAGAGGTTAAATGACGCCGGCCGTTTTACGACACCACGCGCGTGTGTGTATGAGAATGGTACTCTCACGCTGGGCGCGGCAAACAAAACGCGGAATACCGCGAAGTATGTAGCGGAAAAACGATGGAAAATCGTAAAGAAACTGCCACTTTGCGCGGTAGCGGTACAAACGAGGTGGCTGCACCCCATCAGAACCCGCGCCCCATACATATAGCAAATAAAAATCAAATTAGAAGGATAATATTCCGCTCGTAAAGCAAACGAACAAAACCCCTACAAACCGCATACTTTAGCGTAATCTGCCTCCAAAACAACCGAATAAAAAATATATTCTTCGATACGCCGCTGTAGGCCGTGGTTGGTCATTGCATACTATTGACGCAATTGCGCCATCGACGCTGGGCGATTTAGAATGAGCAAAAGGGAACCGGGCAATCCGAAGCAAAACCCGGAGGGTTACCGAGGCAGCGAGCGAGCGAAAGAGATTAATAAAAATTTTATATTTTACGATCAAACTCGATCGTAAAACTCGCTAGTCAATCTGCTGGCGCGGGGCAAAAACAACTGCAAGGAAAATCTCTATCCTCCCAGCCGTAAACGCTGAAAATGGCATAAATTGTATCCCGAGCGCAAGGAATAAGCACAAATTAATTAATACCACGACACACGGCCCCTCAGCGGCTCGAAGTGTGCTGTAAGCCGGCTATCAGAACGATCCTTCGAGTCATTGCGAGTTTATTCGAGCAAATTCTGAACTCAAAACCAACATTGCAACACTATCGTTCAACGGCCCAAGGACAAAACGGACCCATTTAAAAAAAACAGCTGGGCCTATACAGGAAAACTAGCATGGAGTTTTTGCTAATCTTCTCGAAAGCTTTTATATGCTACGCATCCATAAAAACCGTTTCCAACCGCACAGCTCGGTTGATAGTTTCTAATTTAATAAAGATAGTGACATAAACGTTTGTGGTGTAATTTATGTGCAAAATGGCTCAACGCCCAAAGGATATGGTGACGGCAGAGTCAGATCTGGCTCCAATTGTGAAGAAAACCCCCGGAGCGTTCAAGTTGGCACTGGGAATCCGTAAATCTTCTGCAGCATTTGGATTGTTTTATTGAAGCAAGCTTACATGCAGTGTATGAGAAGTTTTGTTGTTGATTCAGTTCCGTTGAGAGCAAAATGTGTCATCATTCTGGGACGAGAGCCACACGATGTCCAAACTTCTTCTGCCTTTGGAACTGTCTTCAATAAACAATAAAAGACACAAAAAAAA
>JXWZ01006880.1:0-10141 GCA_000956215.1 Anopheles farauti No. 4 | reverse complement strand
TGTGTGTGTGTGTGTGTGTGTGTGTGTGTGTGTGTGTGTGTGTGTGTGATTGCGGTTTATTACGTCCACGTCACGTCAGGTGTGTGTGGCAACTTCCTGTCCTGGAGCGATAGAAAGTAGAACTAAAAAAAAAAAAATATGTACACACAACCCTCTCACACGGTTATCTTCCGGTGGTGAGCGGCTTTTTTTTGTTTGTTTCACTTTGTTGTGATGCACTGCCCGCAGCAAGTTGCCTCCACTCCGTCACCACCGAAGCGGAGTAACAAATTTTAATGAATATTGATGATGATTTTGTTTAAATGCTAATTACTCCAGTACGGACCCGCCGCAGTTTGTCGCGGGCGCACGGTGCGCATATGATCCGGATGTGACACACCGAGACGCCCTATGCTTCCATTCCATTCGGCGCTACTGCTGCTGACGCCTCCAACGACCCAGCAAACGAACCAACCATCATTACCCAAAAAGGGTGATAAAAAAGTGATTCCGAACAACTACCAAATCGAGCTAGTTTGAAATTTTTGGGTGAACAGCAAAAAAAAACACCTCACTGGGCGGTTTTCTGTTTTTTTTTTGCTGTTTACCCAACAACAAAAAAGGGATTATGTGTAGCGAATCCCCATCCCGTGATGCATTTGATATGAGATCGAAATTAGTTCCGTTCCGCAGTAATTTGGAAACCGACCCCCGTCGTGCGTCACATGCCATACGTTCTCGGACCGTGTGGACAGATAATGGGCAAGGAAAATCGCTGGTGGGAGATGGATTTTGAACGTAATCGTTTCCCCCATTTGCCCTGGAGCTTTGGCGCGATTACATACCACAGAAACGCAGGTCGCAACTGTGCTTTATTATGTATTTTTTATTACCTTCCGTGCGCCCACCGTATGCGGGTTATCCATTTTTCCGATGCGCCTGTGTTCAATGCGGGTGGAATTGTGATGTAAATTACGGACGCTAGCGACCAGATTACCGGCTTCCTAACCACTGGGTCGACCCGAAAGGCTATCCATCGGCGCGCGGTTAAGCACTGCACCATGGTGTCAAGGGTAACCGATAGTACTGATTTCGGAATGCAACCAACACACAGATAGTTCATAAAGCGCAATATATGAGGCTAATTTGCTGCGTTACAAATCTGCTGTCTGCTCATGCTGACATGTTAATAAGTTTGATATGTTCATGCGTGTTCTTTTGTTGATTAAATTCATTTCCGATTTCGTTCACTTTTACAAACAACAGTTCATGTACGAAATAGTCTATCATATCTTAATACCTGACCTATGAAAACGCTGTCGAAGCCTGCCATATAAGCATGTGTAGAACATACTTTTCCATACCTTCCTACATCCCATGGAATATTGTATATATTTCGTGTAACATGATTTTGTACAAAAAAAAAATCATGTTCTCTCCAATCGAATTCCAAACTATCGTTATTATTGTCTCCCGAAGACATCCTCTATTTGTAGAAAACTAACCTTCACTAACTTTCCGCCGGCACATTTCAATCAATAGTTAGCTTTACATGCTTATTTTGATTTCAACTGCTGAAAAATGAAATCATTTTCTACCACTAATTCCTGGTCGTTTTTCATCCTTCACAGGATGAGCAAGGAAACGAAAAATTTCACTGTTGCATCAGATTGCAGCCTGCGGCAGTAATGTTTCGAAGTCATTCCTAAAACTGCCTTTCCGACTCGCTTTCTTGCGTGGTATGCGAGATACTAAGATAGACCTCCGGTTCATTGTTTTTTCCTCTTCCCGTCGAAAGCATGCACGGCAGAGTTGATAGTTCCCGGTAGTAGCGCAAGGGCAGCGCATGCGAAACCAAAACCAAAAACAAAAACGCAATGACATTTAGAAACTGGTATTCTGGCATTTTTACAACCAATGCCTTTTTTCGCTAGCTGATGGTGGTCGACAGTAAAACACGCGCGCCAAGAACTTTCATTCGTTCTTTTTTTTTCCACTGGCTTTCGGTTGACTTTCTTCGCTATTTTGTTCGCAGTAAAATTCAATTTCCGTCCTGAAACGATAAATCGTGTCGGGCACAAACACCCGCTCATGGTCACAACAGACAGACACACGCAGCAATGTTCGAGCGCGCGCGCACACACGCACACACACACATACACGCAATTTTGAAACCATTAATCAAATGCCGACGGAAAGAATGAGAAGAACCGGAATTGCATCCTTCCACATGGTTGCATGTTGCCAAGCGATGGCTGGTTGGCTAGTTACGTTCAGTTCCAAGTGCTTCATTTCTTCAAACTTTTCTCAAACTCCCACGCACACTCACTCCGTAAAAACTACACAACGGAAAATTGAAGAGATCTTCCAAAAAACGCAGACCAAAGTGAAATAAAATTAACGTTCATAGTAACCACTTTCATTTAACACCGCTTTTCGTACACGGCAAGCGGAACGTTCGGTTCCAGTTTGAACTGCGCCCCAAGAAAAAGCCAATCTTGATAGTGGCAATATGTAAGATATTTTCGGCAAGCATATTTTGGAAATGGAAAATTCGATCGTGATGCAGTATTTCGCTCGATATCAACTGTGATGTTGCTTTTGGTAAGATAAACTAACCCTATTTCCCACCACACGCATAGAACACGCTATCACGCTCCCCTTCTGTGTAAGTAATAGTTCATTTCGTCTTAACTGGTCACATTTCAAGGTGATTTTTCGATGCCCTTCTTCGAAAAAGGCACAACCTAACGCAATAAATTCACTATCCCGCATTTCGTAGAAGAATGGAAGAAAAACTGGTCAAACGTAACGGCAATGAAAAACTTAAAGGAAACATTGTTCTAGTAGAAAAGGCAGGAGAAGAGAATGCTGCTTAGCGAATTCGGTGTGCACGGTGGCAGAACAGTCCGGATTCTAAATCAACACCTCCCCGAACTGTTATAAATCCGTCGAGTCGGACGATTTTGGCCGCCCGACCGGTGGTGGCGGTGCCGGGACTTGGGGCCGCTTAATCTTCGGATCCATACCGCGCGGAGACTGTGGAACATGCTGTAGACTAGTGGTGGAGGTGACGACACCGCTGTTTGTCGTGGTGCTGCTGCTGTTGGCTGCGCTGCCGTTCGTCGGTCCCGTCGTTGCAGCACTCGGTGACGAGGGAGGAGGTGGCATCGAACCAACGACGGGCGACTGAAGATCGCTTCCCAACGAACCCGTCGATTCCATCATCGCTAGTGGCGGCGTACCTTGTGGAACAACCGTGTCCAGATGCTGATGATTTCCGGCACTCACTGCCGGCAGTGGTTCCGGTTTGTCCTTCCGCGCAGTGCTCGATTGCTTTGGTTTCCCCCCGTTGCCCGAACTCGCACCCGAACCCTGATCCTCGTCCGACGAGCGTTCCACCACGTCGATGAACGCAACCTGCTGCTTGTCGATGTTGTAGATTTGCGTCCGCTCGAGCGTACCCCGCTCTGCGTCCGTCGATTTAGCCTCCGATGATACCCCACCGTGCCGATGATTGCCGGCGGTCGTTTCCCCACGGAAGCTTTGCGCTTTCTTGAGCGAACTCGCCGAGGACGCGTTCAGCCCGCTGATGATCGTGTTCGTACCTTCACTAACCTTCGAAATCTCCGGTATCGAACCCTTGAAGCTCATGGGGCGCATCAGCGTGGCGGGTCGCTCGGGGATGATGGGTTTTTCGCGTATTACTACACCACCGCCGGCAGGACTTCCGCCCATACCGTCCGCTAGCCCGCCGACCAAATCATCGTTATTATTGTTTCCTGCCGCCAAGCCAGTCGTACTGGTGCCCACCGCTTTTGACGAACCAAAAATGGTCGTGCGCGGCAGGGCGACGGGTTTCATCGGTGGAAAGGCCGACGCGGCCGCCCGGTTATTGCTCTCCTTGTTTTCTTTACTACTACTACCGCTAGTTATATCACAATTGGGACCATTTGGTTGCTTGTTTTGGTGGTGGTGATGGTGTTGGTGCTGCGGCGCGCTGTTTGTTACACTGGCCTTGATTTTTCCTAGCACTTGACTGTCCACGCTAACGGCAGCTGGCCGCGGTGGCGGTATCTTATCCGTCGATTTCAGCTTCAACAGATTGTCGTGGCTTTCGGCGCGCAGCATCGGCTGCCTCTCGTACTCGGCCTGCGCCTGTCGATACGCTTGGTGCTGTAACGACGCGAATCCACCGTCTTCCCCACCCTCACCGGCCGTCACGGAAGATCCCGCAGCCGTACTGCCGACCCCGCTAGCGCTCAGCTGCTTGAAGTAGTTTGTCGAGTGCAGCTTGTTGTTCACCTCTCCCCGGGACGCTTTGTTGTAATGATGGTGGCTGTCCGGTGGTGTCGGGGCCACCTGTTTGTTGTGCTTGCGTCGGATCGGTAGCTTCGGGCTGTTCTCCTGCGGTGGACTGGAATGATCCGACAGCGAACTGTTTGACTGGCTGCGGTACTTAAGCTGATCGGTGCTACCGCCACTGCCGCTGCTACCACCGGTGTGATGATTGTTATTACTATTGTTGATTAGAATTAGACTAGTATCGTGGCTGCTGCTGCGGGAATGTGACACTACGATTCCACCACCACCAACTCCTCCGCCTCCTCCTCCTCCTCCTCCTCCTCCTCCGCCCACACCGCCACCACCTTCACCGCGACCGTAGCGCAACTCGTCCTGACTGCTGCCAGCTGTCATTGTCGCGCCAACGGATGATAGCTGTCCACCACCGCCGGTCGACGATGTGACAAACATTGACCGTGACATCATATCACCAACACCACCACCGCCAGCCCCGGATACACTCCGCACGTGCTGGTCCTTGTCGAACGGGAATCCACCATTGTCCGGAAACAGTGCGTCCCGGGTCATGGAGACGTAAAAGTTGACCTCACCGTCGAAAAAGAACGACCAGTCGGCGACGAGCGCCTCGACGATCGTATTCACCGTCGCCGTACTGTTCACCTGGTCCATATAGTTCTCGTTCTCGTTCGGCGACCACAGCAGATTCGGCGACATCACGATCGCAATGTTCTGCGGGGACATTTTGTTCTCCTGGTTTTTCTCCGCCAGATAGGACAGGAACTTGGTCAGGTAGCGCAGGTTGTCGTAGTTCTCCTTCGGCAGCTGGTTCACGGCGTCGAGGATGGCCGCCTTCCGCTGCGCCTCGCTCGGTTTCTGTGCCGCCTGTACAAAGTCCTGATAGTACTTGAACGTCAGCAGCGGATCGGGCAGACTGCGCAGATACTTTTTCAGCACGCCCGCAACGACGTGCGGATCGCAGTACTTATCCGCCAGCGGCGGTGACACGTAGTTTGCGTTGATCGCCGATATCATCCGGCGTAGTTTGGACGACGCTAAAAATAGAGCAGAAAACAGGCGTCTTGTTAATTACATTACCAAAAATATCCATTAAATATTGTTAGGGGTGCAGCCAGTGGGTGACCAGCTAATCGACCAGTTGCGCTTGATTCATAATATTTTGCTATATTTTCTCACTATCAGGTCCATATTTCTTATCTGCCCTTGACACTGAATCTCATCGAGCGAGCATTGTACCATATCAACTCTATTGATCCTCTAACCTTCACCACAAACGCTGTTCAATAAACATTCAACAATAAATCTACATTTAAACCCGCCTGATTCGCGTGATTCATATCGGCACGAAGAGTTCAACTCGGTTCACTCATTTTTCAGGTCAAACCAATAAACAAATAAACACCCGTACACACCGCGACAAACGCAATTTCTTCTCGTTTAAGTGGAATTGATACTCTCGCTCTCCCTCTCTCTCTCTCTCTCTCTCTCTCTCTCTCTCTCTCTCTCTCTCTCTCTCTCTCTCTCTCTCTCTCTCTCTCTCTTTCTGGTTAATTTTCACGTGCACAATCAACACGATCGCGAACGTGCGCGTGCGCTCTCTGGACTTACCACATCCGACCCGCAGTAACCCTTCCTCGTACAGGCCCTTCTCCAGCAGGCAGCAAACGCACAGTTCGATCACGTAAGCAATTTTGCGATCCGTCGCCTTCAGATGATCCCGCAGGGGCGTGTTGAAGATTTGCTTATTATTCCGACCTGCACCGGGGGAAAAGGAACCGAATCGAAAAACGAGGGAAAGGAAGCGCAATAAGTAACCCGTTTTGCTGCTCGACGTTAGTGCGAAAGACTTACGGAACAACCCGTCCATGCTGCGCATCGTGTGCTGTATCTCTCCCAGAACCGACGCGAAGTACACCTCCTGGTTGTTGACGTAGTCCTTCACATACAGCGCGATTCTTTCCTCCTCCGCCAGCAGCTCGTACATGTACGACTCGTACAGATCGCGCTCCTTCTCCAGCTTCGTGTGCAGCTCCTCCTGATCGTCCTTCAGCTGGATGATCTTTGCCTGATTTCCCGCCTGATCACTGTTACGTTGAGCGGACTGGAGCACAAGAACAAAGAAAGCAACACGGAAAGGGCGTTAGCACGTTACGGAAGAGGAGGCGATGGAGCTAAGGGTTGCATTTCTAGTGGCAAATGGAAGGGTGTATGGAAAAGCACTTCTCAAGTAGTTCAAAGAACTTCAAGTTCCTCAGCGGCTGGAACTCCCCATCGAGCATCTACGATAAAAAAAAACAGACCAAGCGCACTAAGCAGCAATAGCGCAAACAAAACAAGCAAACGGCAACACGGGGTGATGAATCATAACCGGGCTCATATTCTTCGCGGGTTCGCGATTGCCCCACTACACGCGCATACACTGATGCTTCTTGAATGTGCAATCGTCGTATCAAGATGATACCATCCCCTCATAAGCCGTGTGGGCTTTGTCGTACTTTGGATGCATCACCCGGTATCGGGTGGAAAGAACGTAAGAAAGAGAGCTCTCGCATTTATCCAACGCTTCTCCAGCCCCCTCCCTCCCTTTTAACACACCAAACCGGATGAGTCAAGCTCGATGAGTGGCTGCACTTACATCATACTTTTGCCGTGACGCCTCGTACTCCTGGTGGCACTTGGTGACGACGCGCTTCTGCTTCTGGATCGTGGACAAGTGCCGCTCGATGATGTCGTTGAGGTTTTTGCTGACCGAGTTCTCCACGTTCACCTCGTTGTTCACCGTCTCCGCCGCTATCCGCTTCTCGACGCGTCCTAAACGACGGAACGAGACGAAACGAGGTTTGATTAAATAATCGTTTAGCTCCGTGCGAGGAGGGTATTAACTTATTGCCCCTTCACTTCACCTACCGCACGTATCCAGCACATCCTTCAGCAGTCCCGCCGGCAGATCCTTGACCGAATCTTCCATCAGCTGGCCGAGCTGGAACTCGGGCACCTTCTTGCATCGCTTCTCGCGTGTCACCGGATCCTGGGGTTGGCCGGCGGAAACGTTCGTCGCTATGCGCTTGTTCAAGTTCTGCAGTATGTCTTTGTAGCGGTCGACCTCACGCTCGATCTCCTGCAGCCCGTCGGCATTCTTCTCCGCCTTGTTGGACCTGGACGCGCGGGAAGAGAACGAGAGGATTCCAATTAATTGCTAAAAATGCTAGGCATCGAGCGTGCGCGCGCTCGCGTTCAACAAGTAAATATAAATGAATAACCCCTTTTGCTACCACATTACAACCGTAAGGTTCTACTCTCTGTCCTCTCTCGCATCGATTGACGTCGCTTTAGGAAATTATTCCCATTGTATCATGAGTTTCCTTTTGCCTGCCGTCATCGCCGGTAACAGTTCATGATACAATGTTCTAAAAATGGCCAAGCAATCGGGTCTTCCATAACAATCGAGTCATGCGGACGCGATCCCCGTAATGTTTACACGAACGAGCAACATTGCCAGCTGGGATAGGTAAAGGCGAAAACATGGCGTTTGTTTTATTCACCATTTTTATGGTGCGATAAAGAATTCCATGGCATTCAATCATCCAGCTGTGCGTTGTTAAGCGCACCGATTTGCCAATAACGCAAATATTTAAAGTATCGCGAGGCACTGGGTCACTTTAATGGCTACAATATTGTGCGCACGCTTCACAATTCTCTTCTCCATAGTTGTTCAAATTTGTTTTGCTTAGAAGTGGAGCTCTTTAAACAAACAGCATCTTTTGTTTGGAAATCAAAACCTCTACCAGAAAAGCGACACTCTGTTGACGATCGAGGAAGCTTCGTCACGTAGCGCTGAGTGCGATAAAGCCAACCAAAGCCACCCCAACTCGTGCACGCGACGCTCGGTCGTCGACAACCAGCAGCATCTTTGGCTCTACTGCAACGAAAAGGCAATAACAACAACTAAGTAGAAAAAACTTCCCCAATAATTGCGCTAACTGTAGAGCGGACAGCGTAACAATTAAAAACCACATAAGCCAGCTCCTCGGTCGTCTCGCCGGGCACACAAAGCGCCAATCGTACAACGACAAAGACCAGACGTGATGTCTTCGGAGACGACAAACGTATACAAGCTTTGGCAGGCAGAGCGGAGGTTCCATTACTTGTTGTCTCGTCGTGAGGCCTCCGTGAGAACGTCATTAGTTGACGGTGATTTTCCTTCACCCCATATGCTGACAGACAGTGCCTACCGCACCGACGACAACCGAGCAGAACCGTGTGTCGTCTCCACCTTCCAATGCACATGTGAAAAAACGATCACACCAAACAATTCCGTCGCACTGCGTGGTTGGATCGCAGCGAAATGCAATTGTTTCAAGCACCTGAAACAACAACAAAAAAACGATTTTATTCTGCCTAGAGCAAAAAGTGGTCTGATGTGAACCACAACACACAAAAAAAACACTTTCAACACGTGCGCTTTTTCGTCTTACTTCGAAGGTAGCATGCAAAAACACGCTGCCTCCATGAGTCAACACACAACAACCGTGGTGGCAGATCGCGTCGTGATGACATATTGCATCCCACGAAAAATGTAAATGAGGGCGGCGGTGAATGTGTGAGTTTTACGTCATTTAGGGGGTTCGTTTTTTTTTTTTTTGCGAACCTGTTCGATTCAGTTGTCATGTCTTGCGTGATGAATCTAGCCTTAGTGGTTGAAATTTTTGTTAATACAATGATCACCAAGGAGGTTTTCTGATTTGTTTTTTTTTTCTCAGAGCTCAAATGATACAGGAAACGGATCAGTTAAGTGCAACCGGGTCCAAACAATTCTAACCAAGCACAACATGAAGCTCAACGAAAGCCGGTGATGGAAGCTAAACCGAACGAAACCTAAATTCCGCTGGCAATGCGGTAAAATGCATTTGCAAAACCACCCAAAAGATCACCAAACAATCCCTTTTTCCCGCGCGCCCAACCAACGCCCATATATCCCATCCGCTGGGGGGTTTGCTCTAGCGCGCATTATTGATTTCAAAAGAGCTCATTAGTACCTTCGCCGCCACTCCCACCAACTCTTCTCACTGCAAAGTGCCAGTGAAATATCACACAAGCTTAGCAGTTGGTAACGGGATAAAAAAGTCTAGCCCTCCTAACAAAAAGTAAACATTTAGCAAGCATAAATTTCACACGAACTGCAGAGAAACAATAAATGTGGTCGTGAAAGAAAGAAAGAAGGGAGACAGAGACGATGAAGCAAGGCGAAGCAAAAAAAAACCGCACTTCACGGCCATTTGTGCCCCCAACCAGTAAAGGGTGTGAATTGGAAAGACAAGCTCACCCTCCCCCGGTGGGCTTTTGGCAAAGCAAAAAAAAAAGCAGGGCAACAAAACTCACCCACCCACCATGCAGACTCTAACTACCACCATGTGATCGTAGCAACAGGCTCCGCAGCAACACACATGCACGCATGCAACCTGAACCATACCGGACCCAAACGGAAGGCCCAACCGTCGCTCCCACAGAAGAGGAAGGAAGCACGTTATTAAAATCGGAACAAGAGGAGAAAAAAAACATACAAATAGTTTCAGGTGATGGTGTGAGAAGCAGCATTTTCAGTACGCGTTTCAGTTCGAAAACGCAAAACACCGAGTGGTAGCAGAACACACAGCAAATGGTGTGCGGAAAATGTTGTTTCCACCTCCGATGTGAACAGTTTTCTGAACTAGCCCCGGCGCAACTGAACTGATCGCGCTTTGGCAAGACAAATAAAACAAAACCCCAACTGGATCAAGAGCACGCTGGCGCGGGCGGGAATCAAACGAGCTGGTTGAATTGAAGATTACATCAGTGTATA
>JXWZ01006878.1:0-16210 GCA_000956215.1 Anopheles farauti No. 4 | reverse complement strand
ATCCGTCGCGGGTGTCGTGATGTTGGGTTGATTTTTCCCATCCTAGAGCGCGAAGTGTCCACCATCACCACCGCCCAGTCGAAAGATGCGTCGCGTTCTGACGCGGGGTGTACGGCCCAAGGACGGGAAATGATGGTCCGTGATGGGTGTTGTTGATGAGGGGGGTTTGACGCCGCTGGTTGTGTCATGAGCGATTAAACGCGAGCGAGGGCACAAGGCGCGCGCGCGCTTCGTGTTTGGTTGTGCGGCCCGAGGGCCACCACGACAACACAAGACGCGCGAGAAAGCGAAGAGATAGCTTAAACCCACACCGCCGCCATGCCCAGCACCGAAACCGTCGTCGTCGATGGAATTAGCGGTGTGCTATTTTTAAGTATTGAGAACAAATGTATAAATAACAACAAAACCTGCAAACGAAAACAAAGAAGCGGTTCTCTAGTCGCGCATCTAGTCGATATGTGAGTGTGTGTGTGTGTGTGCATGGGCAAAGAAGAAGAAAACATAACGAGTGAAACACCAAACGCGCGTACACTAGAAATCAACCCAAGCAACACCGTGACTGTCCCTCTTTCTATTTCTCTACCGCTGGCTGGCCGAAAACAAATACGGCATACTAAACAAAAATCAACGCAACGCCCGCTTGTTTGGCTTCTTTTCTCATTACCTCTTCGTCATCTCAGCGTGTTCGGTTTTGTGCTGCGTGAAAATATTTAGAGCTTGCCCGTGTTGCGTCCGATTTTCTTCGCCATGTTTGCTCTCTTTACGGTGTTGTTTGGGACATTTTTTTCTGTTCTTTCTTCTTTTCAGTTTCTAAGTAGGTGCTGCTGCATCGGTTGCATTGATTTCGTGTATTTATTCATTTATGTTCTATTGATCATGGTTTTACCCTGCTCGAACATATTTCTTCATGATTGGAGTTTTTTTCTTTGTTTTTGTTTTATATTTTAATCATTTGTTACATTTTTAATCATTCCTTTAGTTTTGGATTATTTTTATTTTTAACTGTTTTTTTTATTAATTTTCCTATAAATTGTATTTATTTATTCATTTATTTTATTTTTTATTCATTTATTTTATTTTGTATTCATTTATTAATTTCTTTATAGTTACTTAATGTTTAATCATATTTTTAATATTTTAACAATGCTCAGAAATCAATGCAAACATTTTTAATAAGATTTTTTCGTTATTATTTCAAAGTTTTTATTTCCTTTTCGATCGCTCATTGCATTATGTATTATTTATCACTTAATTAGGAATATTTCTTTATAATTTTCTCGTTGCCCATCTTCACTGCAGGAACGCTTAGCTTCCCAATTTCAATAATCCACTTTGGTGGTAACCAAACTTTCCCTGAATGCTCTCTGTAATTGGCCCTCCTGCCGTGGTTTATTCCCAGCGCGGTGGCCACAATGTCTGCTGCTTATCATTTTTCTTCACACGTCCCATCGCCTTTCGACGGGTCGCTCGTAGCCGTTTTCAAGCGCGCGCTCTGGTGGCCGCTGGTGGTGGTGACGGTCCACCCGGGAGGAGGGAACAGCAAACACGCAGCAAATGTTTAACGACGCCCAAAAGTTGGTATTACGCCGGCCTGCCTGCGCGCGTCTTCCGCTTGGTGCGGTGTTTCGGGGCGTGGATTAATTAAATTAAACGCACCGGCGGCTGCTGCTGCTGCTGCTGCGGCCGGGCGCATTCAACTTTTGTCCGAATTCTCGCCGCGACGCTCGAGTGTCTCGTGGCACGCGTGGTTGCCAGCGTCGTGTCCCTTTTTCGGATGGTTTTAACGGCCCACGACCAGAAGGAAGGATAGACGATGGACACGATGCGGAAAAAGGGCGATGCGAATTTTAAGGGCGACAATGTAAAACAACTAGTGGTTGTGGTGTTTCTCTCTCTCTCCCTCTCGCTAGACGATTATTTCGGAATCGGCTAAAACGAATGCTCGAAAAGGTTATTGTACTGAGAGTAAACTTTGTTTCTGTTCTGCTTTAAAAAAGCAAGAAAGGGCCCAAGAATTGGGGAGCAGCACAATATTTGATCAGAAACTTTCCGAGCACGATCTTTTGCTTGAACTGTGCCATTCTTTCAATGAAATCATTACACCGAAAATAAATTCACCGTCCGAATTTAACGGCGGGTGCGGGTGGTCGAGGGTATCAAGAAACGCTTTCTAAAACTGTAATTAAGAGTGTAAAATTTATGTGCAACCTTGAAAACTCGTCCAAATAAATCTTGATTTCTAGTTACTTGCTAGCCGTGCCGTTTTATCGGCGAAATGTCTGTTTGTGACGCGAAAACACTCGCCCCCCCTCCGTCCCCTCCCTCGGAAAGTGTTTCGTTTTTATCAACAACGTGTCCACTCGTCTCCACCACCGAACGGAACGCACAACGGCCTCCGCCAGCATAAACAAACGCGCCACGCACTCCGTTGCGATGTTGCTATTTGTCACACGGGAAATAAATTAGAACAATTCAAATAGGGTGTACGATGGGGCGCGTCTGACGGGACGAGTTCTCTTCGGATCATGCGGCGGTCGATGGTAGAACGAAGAACGATTAGCACATTACCGCACACGCCAGAGAAATCGGTGGCCGGTTCGAAACGTTCGCGAATGATCTGCCTCCCGCTGCTGTTGCCTCTGAGGCTTGTTGGTGGGACGCTTTTGCTGAGGATATCAACTGCAGCATCATCTGCTATTCGTTTGCTCTTTTTGGCTCTCTCACTCGCTTCCTCCCGAGTAGAAACCGGAAGACGCGCGCGTACCAACAGGAAAAAAGGTGCAAAAGAAGAGCTTGCGAACGGAGGAAGAGTTGGCGTCGCTAAAAACAGATCCCAACCAGCGGCAGCCGCGTGCTGGGGATTGGCCTGAACCTCCGGGATGTATGTGAAGAAGGTGAGATACACGCACAAACACGCCACCGCCGCCTTGTTGGTGATATGGACCGCTTCCTCTTCGGTTTGATAAGCGACTCCCGATGTTCTGCTGCTGCTGCTGCTGCTGCGTGTGGCTAATGGTTTTTGTGACATTGAAATTCTTTCCGCCGCAGTGCGAAGATGTGTGTACGGATGGTTTTGCGGTCGGCGTCGCCGGCCGGGTCCATGGAGGACAGATTTTTTGACACTCTCTTCCACGCGCGATGTACGAGAACCGAACCGAGCGCACACGGCCTACTCAGAATGTGTGTTTTTTTTGAAGACGCAACAAATTGTGAGTGGGTTGTTATTTGTTTTTTTTTTTTATTTATTTTAATCGCCGATTAATCCCTATCCAAAGCTGTGGCCATAGTTGACGGTTCATATTTAGATCGGGACGGTGAATTTGACTCTGTAACGATGCTTTCGTAACCGCATCGTAGCAAGCCAAGGGGGACTATCAGGATTAGAGCGATTGCTTAACTTGAGTGCCTCCTATATTTTCATTTTATAGCTAGCAATATTCATAATTCATCACCGTCCATTTATTTTAGAAAGTTTTGTGTGCATTGCAGCTGGTATTTGATTTGTTTTTCTAGCTTCGTGATTATAATCGGTATTTTCGAAAGTTTTTTTTTTGCGATTCCTTTCAAAATATAAAAAAAAAATTCTCCGATTTTAATCACGGGCGATTCTTTTTGCAGTTAGTCCACATAATTTGCTCCATAAACGTAAAAGAAGTTATGATCAATCGACTTCACATTTGATCCCATTCTTGTCTTCAATATGTGATATGCTATTTTTTTTCTAGAACAACTGACTTATATTTATGGAAATTCAACAATTATTAAAAGTTTCTCATATTTCAGGTTATCACCGCAAATGGGGCACTGGTTTTGAAAACCAAATAATTTTCCTTTCAAAACACGTGTGGAAACAAAGCAGGTCTGTTGTTAGCCTGTGTGACGGTGGCTCTCTCGTCTCGATATCATTTACCGGTTTTTTTTTTTTTTTTTCAAGAACCAGTCCAAGTGGACTTTGTTGTGCTCCGTTTCGTATGATTTCCTCCGCCACTCTTCGGGAGCATGTGGAAGGGAGAGACCGTTCCTGCGCCGTGCGTTTATCTACCATCTTTTCACCTTTCTCGACGCGATCAGCCAACCGAAAGGCGGCACGGGCATCAACGGGTATCTACCGGCAGACGGATGCACTTTACCTTCCGAACGATTGCCCAAACGGTTTTCGAAGACCGATTATTACACCCACGAGGCGGCAACGGGCGGCGCACAGCGGTCCGCGATGATCGGTTCCGGCCCACTTAAAAGCACATTTTCACCTGTCAATGCTTGGGTGTATGAGTGCCTGTGTGAGCATTTGCCATTGCGGTTGTTTATTGGGTAGCGGGATGCGATTTGAGAGGGCTTAACAGCTCCCACCTGCAACAGGGGAAAGGGTGTGTAGTAGTTTTCCATTAGTATTAATGGAACCGGTACACGCACACACGCACGCACTTCTGCAAGAAGGGTCGGATTCTGTGCACATAGTTGTTGAGAAAACGATCCATTTCCGGTTTGAGTGCGGCACTGGAAGATGCGATGGTGTGAGCCATTTCTCACCCTTTGCTCAAAGTTTAATAAAAAAAACACATTAAATTGCACGAAATTAGGCAAAAGTACATCCGGGGGAAGCAAAGCACAGCACACCAACAACGAACGAAAGGCTGTCCCGGTTGCCATAGCAACACGCATGGATTGTCATAATTGTCATAGTTTTTTCTTAAGAACACAACTTTTCTTCCGTTGGTTAAAAGGATGCGGAAGTGTAATTCCATTTGCATTGGCGTGTTTTGTCCGTCATTCGCCATTTCTTCAGTACGTTCAAACAATGCTCGCTCGGCTCGTTTTGATGCGTGTTTGTGTGTGAGTGTCTGCGCGAGTTTCGTCCGATACGCGAAATTGCATTCATATTTCATGTGTGGTCTTATTTTTGTTACTATTCTTGGTTTGCGTTGTCTGCCGCTGGTGGCGTGTCTGAACGCGACGCAACCAACACCAAGCGCGATGTACCCACGTATCACCGCCATACAGAACTAGGGAAAGAGGGAGAGCGAAAGAGTGAAAGAAACGTTCCGCAGAGAAAGCTAGAAGAGGAGTGAAACAGAGCCTGTCTGTATTTTTCATGGCATTTTTTGGACGCCGGGCGCACTTTCCGCGTACTTTCTTACGTTTTGCTTGCCCGGCAGCTGAGCTGCTGTGCGTGTGTATGCGTATATGCACGGGTTTGTTTCGGTATGGAGAAGAAGGCGGCACGGAATTGCGAGGTTCAAATCCAGGTCGAGATCGATCCTCGTTCGGTGGTGGTGTTTGTGTGCCGCACCGGTGGTACACGTTGCAACATTCGGGCCTGGTTGCCTGCCTGATAAGGGCAGTATCAAGGGGTGGATACACACCCGCGTTCACATCACTTACCACACACACATGCATGCACACAGCCTCAGTGTTGTTGTTGGTGGCGTACGCCGCTGGCTGGCGTTTCGATCGAAAGTGAGAGCACGGGCTCGCATTCGTTCCTCTCACATGAGAGCGCGTGTCTGCAAAGTGCATAACGCCACCAACACACCGACAAACGTAGCTCTAACGGTGTTTGTTGCGTTTGGGTGTGCTTGCAAGTGTGTGCGTGCGATGTGTGCGGCACCGACGTCTGATGGAATGTGTTCCCCGTTTCGTACGCTTCTGTTGGTTGCTTGAATCGTCGCAAAACTAGCCGGTTTGGGGGGCGTCGTAATGAAAAAAAAAACTACGCACACTTTCACGCCCATTACTGCACAATTAATACATTCAAAAGCGTCCCCCGGTCACGTTGTTTTGCGTTCGTGTCATTGAACGATGGGAGAGGGGAAGGGCTCTGCGGTAGAGTGGTTCTCCGCAACAAGCGATTTGTTTACACTTGTTTCGACGCGCGGCCACCAGAGTGAGACGGCTGTACAAATACACACGCACTCCGTTTCGTTTACTCTGCTCCTTCTCGCTCTCCCTCTCTCTCTCTCGTTCGTACGAAAACACATGGGCTAGAGTTGTGTGCGTGTGCGAAGTGTAGTTGCGACGGTAACTATAGCAACAGCTGATCGACCGACGCGGACACGAACGCAACCGAGCGCGTGTGTGTGCGTGAGCGCACGACCCGAAACCGACCGATATTCGCATGGTCGGTCTCTTTCTCGCACGCGCGCGCGCGCGCGTTGTTTGTTGTCGGTCGCTTTGCGGATTAGCCTCACTTTTCCCACAACCAGCGCGCGCGCTTGCTCGCCTTGCCGTCGTCGTCATCGTCGTCGTCGTCGGTGGGCCTCACCGTGCGCATTTCGCGGTCCGCCGCTCGGGAGGGTTTCATTTCAGTTCGAACAACCGTCGTCGTGGGACACACCACAAGAGGCACACGAGCGCGCACCGTTGTCGTTTTTGTGCGCGCCAACCAATACTGAAGGAGTGTGTGGCTTCCGGCCTTCTCTCCGGCGGGGAGGGCAAATACCCTTCCGCCCTTCGACACGTAAACCGGACCGGGCACGCACACGCACAGTTCCGTGGTGTCGCGTGCGCGCCGTCCACCGTGTGTAGTGTGTGCGCGAGATGCGAACGATTTGTCATCGTCGGGCGAGCTTTTCGTTTTTCCGTTGGTGGCATGGTGTGATTTTCCGTTCATCGTTCCGGTTTGGTTGGACCACCACCGTGTTGTGTGCGGTTTCTCGTTATCGATGTGAAGGCGCACTGGTGTAGGCGCGCGTGTGTTTGTGCGTTTTTTTTGTTGCCGCTTCCTTTCAATTGTATGTGCACCAGCTCGCCTGTGTTGTGTGGCCCGAAGGCAAGAAAAGGAAAACGTGGCCAAATACGACACCAAAACAGTCGGGTGCACAGCCAGCAGTAGAAGCAGCAGCTGCAGTAGCCGTGAATGCCCATCATCATCACATCCAGCATTGATTGGGCGGCGAAAGAAAAAATCGGTGAGTAAACCTCTATCGCCACCCTTGCCCTCTTCCCGCTTCACCAAACCCGCCCGCCCGTCCCCGTGCACCCTTCACTTTTCCGCTAGTGGAGTGTAGCAATCCGTGTCTCTGTGTGTGTTTTGTGTGTGCTAATTTCGCGAAAAATGTTTGTGTGTGTGTGTGTCCGCGAGCACAAGCAGCCCCGAAAATGAAGAAAGAAAAAAAAAACACATGTCCGAACGAAGGTTAACCGTGGAATTTCGTTTCGTCCAGAGTTTCACGTTGACGGAATCAAACCAGCCCCGAAAAAGTGTGCGTTCCCGTGGAGTGCGTTGTCAGTTTGTCCGAATTTACTGGTGGCGAATTTTGCATCAGCTCCGCAGCGTCCGCCGTGCCTCAAGCAGAAAGGTGAAATGTGACGTCACTCTTTCGTTGGTTTTTTTGTTGTTGTTTTTGGTACCAGATTCCGGAAGCGTTCTAGAAAACTAATTCGCTCGGTAGCGAAGCTTACGTAGGCGGCAGGAAGAAAATTCAAACGGAAAACGGAACCGAAGAGCAAAACATAGCGTTTGAGAGGAATCGAGCGGAGAGAAGGTGAGAGAGATTGGAGGTTGGAGTGTATTTTTTTCTCTGCGCTTGCTGTGCCAGTCGCTAGTAAAAGCAGTGACGGATTGCGTTTTCCTTGCTGCCCTATGTGTCTCGCTCTCGCTCCCGTTCGGAAAGGGTTTTTTTTTCTAAACGCCTCCTTTTCCGACGCTCCTTGACGACGTGTTGGTCAGTTTGTGAGCGGCGAAAGCAAAAACCTACCTATCCTTCCCTTCCGCTCCGAAACCCCCCGCCGCGGGATGCAACTACTGTTTACCGATAATTGAGTCGAGTACAACGAAAATGAAACGATGGAATAATGCGAGTCTGTTGCCACATATAACCCCCTGCCGGTTGGGTTTTTGTTCCTCATCAAAATTCTGCTTCCATCTTCCTCTTCCTTGGTGTGTGTGCGTGTGTGTGCGCGCGTGTATGTGTGTGTGTTTGTGCAAAAATCCACCCCGGTGTGTATGCGTGTTCTGTTGGTGTGATTACCATCATCGTTGAATGGAACAACGCGCGGTGGCCGCTTTGCTGGCACAACCATACAGTGCGATGCGAATTTTCTCGCACATTCTCGTGTGCGCCAATAACAACGCGTGCGGGGAGGCCTGTGTTGAAGAGCGAAAACACACCACACATGTGTTCCCCGTCGTCTCACCCGCCAGTGTCTTGTGTGTTACCCAATATGGACGGTATATTGGTGGCGTCGTCGGTGTTGTGTCACCGTCGCTTGGGGACAATCGCTGCCAAGCAGGAAATGCTTGCAGTTTGACATTCGAGGAAGAGAAAAGTCATCATCTTAGCCGGACACAGTTTACCGAGTTTTCGGGGAAAACCCCTCGACGCAGAGATAGACTGCCTTCGTCTCGTAGCAACGGTGCGAGAGAGAGATGGGGAGAAAGAGAGTGCAAGAGCGCGCGTGTGTGTGATGGAATGCTGCTGTTATTGCGTCCGTTTTATTGTGCGTTGTTTGTGTGTGCGCTCAGATCACAACGTAGAATAGCAGAAGCGCCTCTCGGAAGGGTTTTTATTTCCCGTCACTGTGCGATTTCCGTACCGGAACTATTATTCCTTTAGTTGTCGATCATTAGTACACTCGTATGTGTGACTCCCAGCGAGTGTGTGTGTGTGCGCGCGTTTAGTGCGTGTACAAATGCAGATAGATGCGCGACGACGTAAAAAGCCCGACCTCATCTCTCCGCATACAAACACCTTCCTTACAATGAACACGTTTTTCTTCTTTAATCGCTGAAGTGGGTATGCTACCAACACTTCTCATCCTCCTGCACCCAGGTGTACGTTGGCGATAATGTTTGTGGTTCGCACTGTGTGTCGGTTGCGCTAGTGTTGGTGCTTCCTTGGCAACCGGGACCGTGAAGGAAACACCCGTCAAGATCACATCTCGCACGCAGTAGGCAGTATCCCATCAACATCGTGTGTGTCATCCCTTTTCGGTGGTTTGAAATGGTTTGTTTTTCTATCGCGATTATTGTGTTGTTTTTTTATTTTTGCATAATCTATCATTTTTCTCTATCACCCCCGTGTTCTCGCACCTGTGCGTCATCGATCTGTGCGACGTAAATACACACACTGACACTCTCGCACCGAAATGCGGTGAGGTTAGACGAATTTGGCAGTTCCTTCCGGTAACGTTCACGCATCAAAAATTCAATCGACGAGACCAGTTTGTGCATGTGTGCGTCAATTTGCGAGTGTGTGTTTGTGGGGGGATTGCATTTCTTTCGCACCGTACTCGCTGTGCCTTGGGTGTTGATTTTTCCTTCGCTTTTCAACACACGTAGCCACTCCGATGTGGTATGAAGGATGTGTCATCGGTACTGTTCCGGTACTGAACATTGTTTTATAAACTGCAGTGAAAGACACGACCGTACTGATTTGGAGGCAAGTTTCGTATTAGTATTCACATAAATTACCCGCACAATATCGAATACTTCTAGATCATGTACGGAATGTCCCACTTTGTAAAGAAACTGGCACTATCCAAAGCGTTTCTTTAGTTTGTGACGCACTGTGTGGACGCCTGCCTCGTTTCGGAGACCGGTTAAATGCGTCTTATCATCTCGTGCGCGCACACATTGAAGCCGTATGTGAGCGTGTGTATCGTTATGCAAAAGGCGTGTGAATGCCGCATTCCTTCGGCACTGTGCTGTTGCTTCACTTGCCAACGATGTGGCATTTCCACCGAAGCTGTCGTAAAAACATTGTTCCATTTGCGCTCGCCCCTTTTCCGTTCGGGGTTCGCTGTAAAGAACATAGATCGCATTAATACTTTCCGCGTTAGATGGTGACAGTTTAGGTGTCTTTATTTTCTGATCATCCAACGCAGTTCCCCCGGTCATGATGGAGCGTCGTGGCACGGGAGAGAGGGAGAGGGAAACACACATAACATCCAATACAACCGTAGTGATGGAAGAGCGCACGGACGCCGTTGGTAAACAAATTGTGTCGTTTCGATTTCGGTACGCACGCACACAACACACACACATGCGCGCGAGTACAGCGCGACAATTTATGGTAATATGCGTTGGTCACCGTCGTTGCATTCTAATTTTCGGTTCTACACACGACAAAACGATCGAATGGATACGCGATGGACGACGATCCTGTGCCACTACCTATTCGCTTCTCCGTGCGTGCGTGTGCATGTGTTGGTGTCGTTTGCGGTTGAAATCAATTCACAAAAAAAAAAACAACTTGTGTTTGCGCACGGATGGATTTCGGGTGACGCTGGAATATGAGGATGACGCTGTAATAGTGTCAGCAATTTTCGTGCGTATCGCTGCGAAGCACGTCATCAGCGCCTCCTACGTTGGGGACCAAATTTCCGCGTCATCACCAATATTGAGATAAATCGAAGCGGTGAAGATTTCGTTCCGATATATCGGATGGTGATATTGAGCAGGCTATGAAGTGTGAATGTCGAGGGAAGATGTTTCCAGATGAAACTATTGACCCTGGTAGGTTACTGTGAAGAAACAAAAAGCTTCTCAAGTAACAGCAAGATAGATTGCAGGATTGTAATTGAAAGTCCGCAAGTTCAAGACACCAAATTCCTTTACTGGGTCGGCATTTTCTAACGATTGTATCAGGATGAATGGGCTGTTCCGATTGGTTTTATTCCTTAAAGTCCCTAGAGAGGAAGACAACTTCCTCCTCGCTAGTCGCATCTCGTTAGCCCAAGTAACTTATAGCTCGTCACGGTGTAATCTAGCAGTGGCATTAAAGCAACATCCGTTCTTTGCACACTTTGATCCAAATGATTCTGTAACTCTGCTTCACATGTTTGATTTGTCGCGATGTGGTGAGATGTATGTGGAGCGAGTGGGGATTGTTTCAACAGACGTCACCTACCGTACTGTGCACGACAGCATCATCGTGTCAGTGCAAACAATCTCACATACGCACAAACACACACACACGTGCGCGTACTATATAAAGCTGTCAAAATGATAACAAGCAGCAGAGAGAGGGCCTACTTTGTCGAGTCGTCGTCGTAGTTGTCAAACAACGCGTCGGTAACGAGCACGGGGGGAGCAGCCGGACGCGATAAACGACCGACGAGGACGCGTTGAACTAAACCCACTCTCACCCCCGGCTATGGGATTAGGTTTTGGTTGGTGCGCGATGAAGACAGCACACATTGTCGGGGATATAAGTAAGGCAGCAATAACTCTTGACTCAGGCGAGGAAGAATGGTGCAGCCGAGATCCTGTGCGCCCTGATGACAAGAAGACAGTGATGTGAATCTACAGCCTTTAATCCGTTGTTTCATCATTCTTTCGCCATTGGGAAGATATGCGTATGTACGCTACGAGAAGGGAGGGGGAAGCACTTCGGTCGAATTGGATAAAAATACGCATTCGAGAGCATTCCACGGGATAAATGTTCGATTAACATGCGATAGTAATTTCGTGTTTTCCGCCTAGAACCATCTCTCCTCGCTTCGTTGTTCCGTTTCTGGTACGTCCGCGAAGAACTCGGGGATCCATTGCTTGAAATCCTACGATACGGTAGCACCTCGGTTTCTTGCCTTTATGCCTCAAAAGAACCGGATCGAGGTGTTCATTAGTAGGGCACATTGTTTCCCAGCCACAAAGAAAATTGCGCGATTCTTGGCGCAAGAGTTTCCACCTCAACCGAAATGGAAAAAAAAATGGCGAGAAGCCGAGCGCACGAGACCTGCTAATTGTTGCAAGTTGTTTCATGTCCATAGCAGCACCCCGAGTAGATGGGTATGTCCTCGGCTCGAACAGACATGCCCCACACAGAACAAACACTTTATGGCGTCCTGTACTTGAGCTAGTCTCAACTTAAAAGCGCTTCTTCAGCTTCTTCTGCCGGGTGCGAAGTTCTTGGGGCGGGCACCGCGTGGAGAAACTTGAGCCGAAGGCGCGCTTGGGTTTCCGGCGCAAAAACAAAAACTGCAACCACCACCACCAACACCACACTCAGCACGTGCAGTTGATGATAGGTGCATCACATACCTGCTACCCCGCGTGTACTCGCGGTTCTGCGGCGTGGTCAAGCCACCCTTCCCAGTGCGGGATGCATGTGTCAGGTGGCTCTTCTCCAATTAGCGCGGATGTGTGGCGGTGGCCTTTAGTCATAGATACATACAACTTCATAATTTCTATTCCTGAGCATACTGTGTCGAGCTTCTCCCCGGGACTCTAGGTATCTCCTTCTCTTCCTCCCCGAAGTGTCGATACACATGCCGATGGTGGCCATGCGCGCGCGTGTCAAACCAATCACGCGGCGAAGCTCCGACGACCCCCTGACGGTGGTGTTGTGCGCCTTGCACTCGCCGACCCAGGGTAACCGTGGGCCCTAGAAGTTGTTTTGCATCGTGCAAGAGCACACACCAAACTGTATCATATCATTTATCGCTTCCCGGGGACATTACACACAAGCGCTCGCCGCGAACGCGAACAGTGACCTAGATAAAAGGGGTCGTAACGCTCGGGATGCGTGACGCGTAGAGGAAGAAGATCTCAAACGACATCCTTCGTCGACTAGCCGTGCGTCGAACGGCGACAAACCTTGGTCTATTCTCAGGTTCGCTCGGAAGATGACCACCGCGCCGGTATGTAAATGCGACGACACACTGTCCACTGTCGGTCCGAAGACACGACGATGCATAATAACTTCCTCGTTTCAGAACAGAAAACCCCTCGTCACTCAGTCGTCGTCCATCAGCGGACAGTTGCCAAGCCAATGGTCATTTGTGCAAACCCGGTGCGTTTGACGAAAATCAATTTTACTTAAACCGAGCGAGCGGGCGCACAAATAGAGAGAAAGAGATAGAGCGCGCTAGCTACTTCAATCTGTCAAAACAAACGCGCTACTTTTATGCGGCTTCTGACGACATAGTAGCCTGCCGCAGCCGCCGCATCCAAACTGGCTGTCGTGTACGTCTCTCCGCCCTTAGCAACAAGACGCACGCTGGACAACAACACGACGCTTGGTGGAGGGGAAAGTAAACAATGTGCTGCACGGCTTTTGGGAAATCGGAACGGGGACGAAGTTTTTCGTGCCGCAGCAAAAAAAAAAAAATGTAGGCCGCACAACCGAAAACCGATAGTGTGTGTGAATTGTGTGATGTGTGTCCAGGAGATCACATCGAATTGCCCGTCGCAGCCGCTGCCGTCGACCTGTCATCCCGAGACCTGTCACTTTTGCACGACGGTGACGGCGGAGATGCGGCGCGATTTGTTTGTTTTGTGGCATCTGGTGCTGGCTGGTTCGCTGCTGCTGCTGCTACTCCAGCGGGCTACTTTGTTGTGCAGTTTGCGTGGTGTCTGTGTGAGACACACCTCGCACTTCTCGCCCAAATGCGACGACGCCCCGCACACACATACAGCCGAAGCGCGCGCGCACATGATGACGTGACGGGGATTTCAAATCGCGCGCGGTGTGTGAGGTGTGTGGGATGTAAATTTCCGATTCGATCGGTTTTTTTGCTCCTTTCGTGACGAGAAGAGCGAGAGAGAGAGGGAGAGACGAAGGGGGTTAATCGAAAATCAGTTTCACCGCTCGCTCTGCTCCGTGCCGTGCCGTTTGCATGCGTGTACTTCCGCCAAAGCAGCAGCAGCAGCAGACAGCGGCGAATGATGTAACGCTGCCATCGTGGCGTGCGTTCTTATACGTGGTGGAACATGCTGGAAAATCATGCTGCCGGGGGGCGAAGTTTTCCTTTTCTAAATCGATAGCTTTTTGTCGTTGTTAGAATAAAGTTGTTTTTAATTCATTCTTTTACAACAAACAAAAAAAAAACATTAAAAATCGTGTTCTGGGTGATGCAACATCCCTTTTCGCGTAGAAAACTTGAAACACTTTCCACCTGCTTCGCCACTTGTTTTATGATCCACTCTTCAACTGCGCCCGGAGAGTCGTGCTGCTGTTGTTACACATTTTTATTATATGCCTCTCGCGTGTGCGGTTGCACACCTCTCTCGATGGCACTTGGAAAGCGGTTTCCATTGCTGCTTCCAAATTCAACCTAGCGGGGTAGAAGAAAAAGAAGAAGAAACAGTGCCATTTCTTGAGCAGAGTACGCTATAAAACCAATTCGACACGAGGTGGCGACACGCTGCCTGCCGGATATTGGTGGTGGAGGTTGTGGATTCGTCAACCAGAGCCACCGCACGACGATAGGAAATCGATGAAGAAACGACACCATTTGCCGGCACCCAGTGCCAGCGTGGAAAGTCAATGGTGTATACATAAGCATAATAATTAGCAAAAGCAGCTGATGGGGGTCCGATTTTCGAGAGGAAGAATTGCGGTTTTTTTTTAATATCAAACGAAATAGCGACGATGGAAAATGAAGTCATCTCGATATGACCCCAGGTTGCTTGGATATTTGTTTATTCTGGTAAGAAATAGAGAGCAAAAAAAAAAACCGGAAAGCAAAAATCCATATGGAAGCTTTTTTCGTGCCGCAGTAGCAGAGCTACAGCATTGCCAACGCGAGAAGACGGCGTTTTGTTTGTGTTTATTTGAGTTGTGTGTGTGTTTTTTTTTGCTTTCTTTTCCAGCTTATGCTCTCTTCGTGTGCTTGGTGCGCGTTTAGCAGCGCAGCACACGTTCACGGGTTTTTGCCTTGGAAGAAGAAGGAAGAAGTAGATAAGGGGGTGGGGGACGGTTCACAGACGCCTGCCTCCGGGTGTATGTAAACAAATGTCAAGCGATAAGCGACGGTGGTGGTGGCAGCGGCGGCGTCGGCAGAAGCAATGGTGTGTGGTGTGTTACCGCAAGCTCTGCCGAATCACTAAGCCACTAGCACCACTACTGGCACACTAGCCGCAGCTTACTACGGGGACTTGGCTGTGGCGGACCACCATTTACAAACACAAGCGCAAAGTTGCCGCGCAAGCTTTGCCTGTAAAGTGGCCGTCTCCAGAGCGGGCGCCGAAGGCATCGTCAGAGAACAAACACACACACACACACGCGAGTGTGCGCGCGCTTTTGAAGCTGTATTTTTTGAAGGGCACAGCGGGGTTATGCTTTTTTCCGCCGCACGCAAGGGGACAAGCAAAGCCATTCAGCACACAAACTTCTTAAAGCGAATTTTTCTTCTTTTTCCATCCGTACCGCTTGGGTGTCCTTTCGGGGCAAATGTTTTTCTTCCGGTGCTATAGGAGAGCCGGCAGCGTTTGAGGATGGGTTTGGTGTGGGTTTCGCTATTTCCAGAACACACACACGGGGGGGACCGTCGATTAAGCATTTGATGATCCTTTTTGTTATTTTTCAAAAAGTATTTTTCACACGCATACTCCCAGGCGCGCACGAAAGCTTTTTCGGAAAGCTTGCTCTTGCACCTTAGTGACCGTTGTTTTATGTTGTTGCTATGGTGCTGTTTTTTTGCTTTCCTTTTTTTTTCATCAACTCTAGCCGACGAGGTGCAGAATGGCTTGCTCTATGATATTTTGAAAATTGACATTTATAAAACTGACCCCTTAATGCTCGTTCGTATTTCACTGAAAAGCTTTCAGAATCGCTCGACCGACAATAAACGGACAAAAAGAAGGTTTCGAATTGGCTGCGGTTTGGAGACGAGCGAAAGGAAATTTTATTTAATATAAAAAAATTAAACCGTACAAAAAGCGCCTTACCAGACATGACCGATCGCGTGGAGCGAATGAAAATTTGCCTTCCGCTTCTCTGCACTGCTGCATGCTGTAAACAAAAAGCCACGCGCCCCCCGCCATTCGTGTGGCTTCTCGAACACACACCAACCTATTCACGAAACGTATGGAAAGAGAGCACTCTCTGTGTTTTTTTTTTGAGTCGCGGTTCTAAAACCAAATGCCCCACCGGCGTCGTGTCCTCCGCACATTTGACTGACCTTGAGAGAGCATGCGATGTCTGCGGAAGGGGGGGCTGGAAGACTGTGGTAGCTAAAAGTATAAAGCTTTGATTTTTAAAAGGTTTGCGTTTGAACGAGAACCCTTATGTGAAGTTCATTTGGAGGCAGCAAAAGGTCGAATGGTGGTGGAGTACGATCGCCTTGGTGATGGTGGTGTGAGGAGTAAGTTTTCTCTTCGATTCGCTATTGGAAAGTGGTTTTGTTTGTGCGGCTCGCGGTTTTGCTCGCGCCAGTGACACGTTTGGCGATACGCAACAAAAAAAAACGAAAACAAAAAATTCCAACACTAAAGTCTCGTTGTTTCATTAAATTGTGATGCCATAGGTTTGTGTGTCTGTGGGTG
>JXWZ01006877.1:0-12110 GCA_000956215.1 Anopheles farauti No. 4 | reverse complement strand
CACCCCTGTGTGCCCAGGAAATCCAGGTGGTGCCAGTTAAATATCTTACCCGATGCATATCAAGCAAAGGGGGCCTCGGGTAGCAGCCGAGTTTAGATTTTCTACCCCCTTTTTTCCTACCACACTGTTTGCGGTGTTTTGCGATGGGAGGAGCAGTTTGCAAGAACTATTTTCACTGCACTGCAACACACCGTCCGTCCGTGGGGGGCCCGTTGGGGTGGAAATAAATGGCTGTCCCAAAATATGCTACACCACCCGCGCCACCTTTTACTCGCTCGCCACCCGACACTAAACGATCATCAACTGCAACTTTAAATGTGCACACCGACGGCCGTCCGATTCGTTCCGTTGTTTTCTTGGCCAACCGCAGACATCTCGAACCGGGCCCAACATCGCCGTCAAAAGGCGCCCGGATATCAAAGTGCAAAAGTTCTCTGCCCGATGGTCCATTTGTGGTTCGCTTTCGGGTGCGATGCAAGTTCAGGTCGGCAGGATGAGCGAATCGTTTGCAGACGATTTGTTTCAGTGGGCTTTTTCTGGCGCGGGGTTTCCGAAGGGAAACCCGCTGCAACCGCAAACGTATGATGCATCCTGGGCGCGTGTGTTATTCCGAGCCTCGGAACCGTTCCCGGTGCCGGAAAAAGCATTGGCAGAGTTTTTCGGAACCATTAGAATAATTCTCGAAGTTTATCTTTCCCGATGTGTATGTGGGCTGGGGAGCATTTAATTTTCCGGCAGACATATCATCGTGCAAGTTATCATTTTAATGCGACGGTTTAACTGCTGTCCTGATTACGCGTCGGCCCCATTATCTGGTGCGATTTGAGTTAAAAAAAAAACACACACACACACACACACAACCCTGACTTCCTCCAGCCCGCACAGGAAACGACGCAATTTGTCGGCAATTTATTGTGTGTGAAATATTTTACGAGTGCTGCATCTCATCTCGCCATCATCAGCATCATATCACGATCATCATCATCATCATCATCGTCATCCTCGAGCACCATCAATTTGTGGTTCCGTCGGTTAAAGTGCGGG
Organism: Anopheles farauti No. 4; assembly: GCA_000956215.1. NCBI lineage: Eukaryota > Metazoa > Arthropoda > Insecta > Diptera > Culicidae > Anopheles > Anopheles farauti No. 4. Next base: position 11,066 of record JXWZ01006877.1, on the reverse strand, counting down.
GGTGGGGAAAAAAATAAATAAATCCTCATCCGGTAGCGCCGCCCGGGCGGATCCGAAATCGATGGATTACAGCGGACCGGCGATCGGTATCAACGGTCGAAACGATGCTCCGGACGTCGTCCTCATCGAACCCTATCCAATTATGAGCCACCGGTCGGGCCTCACTCGTTCGCGTCCCTTACATAGTTTTACGATAAATCTGATTTCTCCCCTTTTTTTACGCCCACCCCGCCGATTGGCGCACCGCACCTGGGCCCGGTCGAAGCTTATTTTGATGCTGCTCCATTCAATCGCTGCCAACGCAAAAACGAGATTCTTTACTCCAAATTCCGACCCCGAGCGTAGTGGCTGGGTGAAAGAGAAGCACGCGAAAGTAGGATAAAAAAAAATCGCACACACACATCGTTTCCACTAAATTTGTCTAATTGATGAAATTTTCAATGGATATAAATCAAAATTTTCCAATTAAAATTTTCATTATGTTTTATTGCTCGCACACGGCGAGTGGTCCTTTGGCCTTTTCGTAATAGTCATGCTGTTGCTGGTGGTTCCGGTGTGCGGAAGTGCTCATGCAGTCTGCAGGCTGTACACGAACGGGAAACTCAAATGAACCCACTTTCGGCAGCGATTAAGCGCACTGCTACACGGGTCAACCTACAGCGCCAGTGCTAGTAAACTATCAAGAGTTTTTATCTCGTACGAAAGAGATTTACATTGCTGATGGCTAGCTTTTTGGGAGTGGTATTATTGAAATTCGGCCACTGTTTGCTGGGAAATTTAGCGCAGAGTGGAAAGTTTTAAATATGTTTAAGTGGAGGAAAAGCTGAATTGTTTCAATCAATTATAGTTGTAACATGTAGAATGAAATCAACTTGAGAAATGTGCTATAAAATAATATTCATGTGTGCGCGTGAACGTATGCAAAAATATAAAATATTGTTATATAAATGGTATCACAACGAACAATAAAAGCACAGTATCTACCTTACTGTGAATAATGTTTCGTAATGTTAAGAATTTTAAATTTCTTTTCAAATTTGATAAAATATAAGAAAACAGATTGCAATGAGGTTTTGTGAAAAAGATCCGCTTCGGTAAACACGCCCCAGGAAATAGGACTTTTTTTTCGGTTCCATCTTGGTACGAATTTTTCCAACCGGAACCAGCCCAAAACCAATTTGCTGAGGAAAACAACCCACACACACACACACACACACACACACACACACACACACACACACACACACAAAAGCTGGTGATTCTGTGCGAGTCTGTTCCCACCGTTTGCACTGAGGTGCAACGAACGCAACACACAAGTTCGGTAATAAAATGACCATAATTTATGTTCGTTGCGTATGGCTGGGGCAACCCGGGGCGGAAAGAGATGCAGTTTTTTGGGGTCTAGCAGCATGTGTTGCTTAGATTGGTTGAGACCAGTTCAAAGGGTGTCTGTGGGTGGTGGGTGGGAGGAAATTAATAGCATAAGTTGCCTTGCTTAAGCTTTGATTTTGTCCACCTCGTGCTTCACGAAGCGTCTTTATCTACTGCCTGTCGGTTCGAGCGTGGCATCAACATGGGCGTTTGATGTCAGACGCCACTCCAGCACCGTCGTTTCGAGGTTTATTTGGGGCTAGTGGCCAACCCTCAAACCGGTGCCGGTGGAAGACATCCCGCAGTGAAGTAACGTGTCCTTTTTTTTTTTTTTTTTGGTGTGTGGTGAGATTTTCCGGGGGCAAAAGTTTCCGGAACCGCTTGGGGCTGGCAAAGCATCACCCGACGGGTTGCGATGCATAATTGCATAGTTTTTGGGAACCACAATTTTGCGGCCAAACGGATTACAACTTGCAGTTGGCGAATTTAGTAGCTTTTTACCGGACCGCTTTTAATGGGAACCACCTTCCCCTGCGGAGTTTTGCGAAAGGGTTATGAATGTTTTATTGTGAGCAGTTTTTCACTGCGTTCGCCCGCCCGCGATCGGCTGCGCCTGTGAGTGACTTTTATTGCATAAATGCGGGCGTGGCGGATGGGGGTGAAAAAGTGAAGGAAAAAATATAAATGGGAACGCCACGATCGGGAAACGGAAAAACATTACTCACCGCTGCTTCCAGAAGCGATCAAAACTGTTCGGTTCCCTCCTAAGCGCATTATAACTTTCGCACACATGGTCATAAATCTTGTTCCCATCCCTCACTGCCTCAGCGACCTTCGTTGGCGTGCATACGGCGGCATCCAAAAATCACTCCCCGCACGCGCTTCGATTGCAGGAAAAGGAAAAACTGCATACCTTCAGGCGCTAGGAACGCGCGATGGAACGAAGCACACCACAGAAACTTCCCACCAACCCGGTATCATTTTCTTTAAAGGTAGAAAGTATTGTTTTTGCGGAAGCATCATTCATTCTGCGAGGCGTTTTATTTTTCTTCCTTGTTTCCTTCCTCGTCCCCTGTTATAAATGAACACAAACAAGCGGCTCGTGAGAAGCGCTGCACCTTGGCTGGCTGCGGGGCTTGCATAGAAAATAAATTTAAAACTTTCCTTCACGCCTGTCGATTTTCTCCACGCCTTGAGGTATTTTTTGTTTCCTCGATTTACCGCTAACGGGGTGTGCGTTTCTTTTTTTTTCAACCCAAAGGTCTCTCCATGTTTCCCCGCTCACCGAGGACAAAACTTTCATCAGCATTCAACCCTTTTCGGAGAAGGGTGAGGAAACGGTGGCGAGGGCGTGTTGGGAAGGGGGGGGGGCGGAGAAAAAACAAAATGGCGTGAAGAATGCTTTTGTCTGAGTGCCGATAGTTTCATCCGGAAGTAAAAGTTCGGCACAGTGTACGGTATACTATTTAACCGAAAGTCCTCCCATCCGCTTTTTTCCATGGTGCTTTTCTCCCCCTCGGCTCAAGTTGAGGCTCGTTGAGCTTTTAAGGAACTGCACCGTATCTTGGGAGCCCCTCCTTCCGTGCGCCGGAAATGGAAAAGAATAGAAAGGATCGTCCGCACACGGTTCGCGGTGAACGTTAGCCTGATGGTGCAGCGAATGTGAGGGATTCGTTTAGAAAGAAGCTCACAAAAAAGAAATCGATGCACGAAAAATGCAAACTTATGCTTGTTCTGCGTTTTCGAGCGTTTTCGGGTGCGTCTCCGAGAGAAGGATTGTGAACAACCGTTGCTTAACAGTGCGCAACCCGAAAGCGAGGAAAAATGCTACAGAAATTGGACACGATCGCTCTAAGGGCGCTCTTTAACCACCACCGAATGGTTGGGAAGCTTAAAGAACCACCAATCTAACACTTCCGCTCGGGCCGTCCGCACTAAAGAGGCGAATGGCGGCAGAAACAGATTTAGAAACCATCCTGACGCTGCTGCTGCTACGCCCGGTGCGGTGCCCGTGGGCCAAGTTTTTAATCTAAAAACTGTTGCGATTTCAAAATTCGAAAACTTCTCTATTTTCGGGGCTTTTCCGTTGGGTCGCGGAGGGTGCCACGGTGCGGGACGGCTGGACGGCTCTCAAACTTCTCACCAAGATGTGGCCGGAGCGGTGTTGTGATGTGAAGTCTTTATTACAGCCACCAGCGTCGGGCCGAAGTTTGCGAAAGTACAATTTATGGAAGTAATTGTAAAATTTATATCTTTCTTGTTTTTTTTTCTTGCTTCTTCCCCTTTTGTGGGAACTTTTGTGGGAACGGGTTTTTTTCTTTTCGTGTTTGGTGGTGAGCAGCATTTTTTCAAGGTTCAATTTTAAATCAGTCCTGCAGAATGGTTCTACTCGTTGCAGTAGAAGTAATAGATTGTATAACAGAAAAAAACGATCTCTATAGCGCCCAAAAGTATGCAAATCGTACGAACTTATTGCAAACGTTAAATTATATGGAGCGCCTAAATGTCTGCAGTGTTTTCACATTTTAACTCACCACAGTTTACGCTTTCCGAAATCAATGTCATTCACCTTCCAATTAAAGCATTCTACCGTGAGGAGTGGCTAACAAAGGAAAGCTTCTAATTACTGGTCCAGCGTTGGAATGCAGCTGCAGCTGCGGTACACGAGCGAACGGGGGAGGCGTTGGAACAACGGGTGCAAAAAGCCATGCACTGTGCATTTTCCATTTCCTCTTCCTGCGGCTCGCCGGAAGCGAAAGGTCAGCAATCGAGTTTACACATGCGGTTCAGCGGCAAAACGAACCGCACATGCCCTCACCGTCCGGCACATACAAACATATTAAAAGAAATTACTTCTAATTATACGTATCCCGATTTAATTTATGAGCACGAGCCACACACATACCGGCAGCCCCGGAAGGGACGTGAGTCTTCCCGCGGTGCCATGGGCAGTAATTTATAGCGGAATCTTTCTGAACAAATAAACACACACATACACACGCGGCGTGAAGTGCAAGGTTTTTGTTCTTGCCAGCCAGTTTTACACAGCCACTCGCAAACAGTTCCCTAATTCAGTGGAAAAATGTTCAGTGGAAATCACTCGTCGTTCGGGCGCGGCGCATTTTGCGCTACGTGACACAAACCGAGTTTTGCCCGGCGTTTGCCTCGCAAAAGAGCTCGACTGTTGAAATTTTGGGAAAGTGAAGTTTTGCGAGCTGCTTCCTTACGAAACCCGCCGCACCAGGCGCATCAACTGGCACTTTTCCCCGGGACGGCCGGAGTGCCGGAGATAAATGGGATAACTTGCTATCTTTATGAAGCGTGCCGCCATGCTGTTGGAGGGATTGTACCGCTGCGATTGTTCGAGCGGTAGCAGCCGCTTCAAACCCGGCGCAGCAACACAACACTGGAACCATAACCATCCGGTGCAACTTTCAACACATTTCAACTTTCAACAGCGCTGCAATTGTTTGGGTGCCATCAAAAAGCGTGTTTTGCTAGCTCGTTAGTGTTGCGCCGGGGTGTGGGTCTTCGTGTGTGTCTGCTGTAAAATGCGATTCCTCCCAGCGCTGCCTCCTACTTAAGAGAGTTTTAATGAAGGATTGTCAACGGAGTTGTGCGCTAGCGCCGGAGTGCCGACTAAAATGCACTTTATCGGATTCTTTACACACGAAACACCGAAAAACCGGCACACAGACGGTAAGTGATTAATTGCAACGAGGCGACGAGTGTTTAGATAAACTCATCACGTCGCCACCCAGAACGCACCGGGCACGGGGAATAGAATATATTTTGCAACAATCCTTTCTTTCGGGCACTTAACTAGAGCCCGGCCCTGTCAGCACCTTTCCCCTCGCACCCCCCGACGAGGTGGCCTGCTGAGAGTGTTGCATGTGAAAGTATTTTGATGGCTTTTAAATGACTTCAGCGATAACCCATAAACTAATCTTCCAGCTGGTGTGTGTGTGTGTGACCGCCGGGCGGCACCTTTCCGTGCCGTGCGGTTGCCTTTATCGAACCGTGCCCATCTTTTCCGACCCCCGTTCCGGCAATGTGCGCAACGTGATGCAGAGCAGCACCCGGCACACATTGCCCGAGATGAATGTGAGCAGAAATTTTGAAAACATCCTCACGTACAGGCACGGTAGTGGACGTCCTTTCCGAGCCGAGTCCGTTTCGACCGAATGCACGGAATGTGCGGTTCCTGTGCCAAGTGAAGTGACCGGCAAAATGTGCCCCTTTCCAATACGGTTCGCTTCGGCTTTCCCTTTCCACCCCGTGGAGCTCTCTGGCAACAATTTAATTATATATTCATGAATTTTATGCGACAATGAACTTAACGAAACTGCCCGCTGCAGGAGATGGGCGAATGGTCAAGCACGTGCTGGGAGAGGGGTTTCGTTTAGCCCATCGTAATAAAGACGGGCCGGAGACGGGGGGAGAAACCCGAAACCGAACACCGGCTCGAGAGGCTATTAGTGGGGTTGTGTGGCCCGTAAGCATCAATCCTTTTGCCGGGTACGAGCGTCTCCTGGTTCTGCGCGTATGCAGCAGAAGCATTCGGGATACCAGCTGCTGCTGAAATCGAGGCGTCGATTTCCACCTCGTCGTGATGACTCAATCGACGCCCGATCGTCCAGACGGGCCAGAAGAAGGGGAACAACCAAGATGGCCACTTCCGGAGGGCCACGAAAGGGTTGGGAGCGGGTTTTCGCATACATTAGAATAAATTTTGCCGACCAAATCGGTGATTCGGTCATTTGTACGAGCGATAGAACAACAGCGTTCGGGTGGCGATTAAAACGACACTTGGATTCCGTTTGCTAAGAGGCCCAGTATCGTATTGATTTGTGTGGAATTTATGCTGCAGGAATGGTTCACGCAGGCTGGTAGGTAATCCATCTGTGTATTATTTCGATATTCTCACGATTAAGCGATGTACAATGTGAAATTGATTCAGTTTTCGCACAAACTTGACAAGAAAAAACTTTAACCGTTTTACTTTCACATTATTTTATAGGACCGTTTCATAGCAAAACCATCCTGACAACATTTAGCGCCTAAAAGTAGGCTTTGGTGTGCTATTTTATCAATTATTCGTATGAATTATTTTTATATTTTCACCATCATGCCATGTTAAATTGCGTTATATTTTTGTTACAAACTTAAATTAAAAATTAAATTATTTAAAATTTAACATTTTGATTTGACAACAAACCACTTCGTTGTTTAGTTAGTGGCGAGATATTATTACTCAGGTGTATTTGCAAGATTAAATTAAATACTACGATGTTTCTCTTCAACCAATAATTGATCAACGATACTGTCATTCGCGACACGCTCCATTTAACATTTGGGGCGAAAAAAAAAAAACTCCTAACGCGTCTAAAAATTTCGCTAATACCTGTCAACCTTCCCAGCTGACGACGGTCCGATACCGATTGATCGGTATTTAGCATTTTGTTTGCTTCACCGCTTTTCTCTTGTGCGAAAAGGTTCCAGACATGCAAGGATCGAATAAATTAGGCCACCGGGGTTGAGAAAGGATCAAAACCGGACGAATAACCTCCGGTATGCGGCATAATCGCTTACCGAAACCCGATCCATCCATCCGTCTGCCGTCAATCAATAGGGTTAAAAATGATCTTGAGCCATTACCTGAAACGAGAAGAAAGGAAGCGAAATTTAGACGTTGAAACAAAAAAGGGAAGTCAATATTCTTTTCCCAACACAAACCCCAACAGCGACGGGATAAATCACGCTACACAGACGCCGGTTGCAACGACGCTCGCAGTAGTAATTAAAGACGAACCCACCTTCCAAATGCCGTCAAATGTGTCGCAGCAAACCGTGTTAAGGGGAAGCGAAACAAGAGGGGATGGGGAGTCGCTCGCATCCGGAAAAGATAAGTGACGCCCGGTTTGCTTAGGGCACGGGCTAATAAAAATAAACGAGCTATAAATTAGACTAATTAAAAGCACCTTCGATAGACGAAACACACCGAGCGCTTCCGCAGTGGACGCGTTTTTCACATTTTCCCCACAGAGGGCGCGCACCGTGCGGTAAGTGTTTGATAAGTCGCGTTTTTATGCACACGATGGACGCACCGGCTTAACTGCCTGTAATAGACACTGCCCAACAGTTCGGGCCTAATTAAACGAACCTGAGCGAGTGGGGATAATTAACTTTTACGCGCCAAGGACACCGTTTTTGTTGCGCGCGGCGTGATAGGTGACTAAATTTTAAGTTTTCAAGAGAGAGAGAGACAGAATAAAAAATATCGTTTGCAATTTTAAAACGCGTTACAATGGGCGATATAAAATTACAGCTGATTTGTTGTTTCGTTTTTTTTTGTTTAATCCACCTTCACCGACGAATGACGAATGAAGGAACTTAAAGCAAACGAACAATGCAGTAAACGAAAAATTATTCATTGCCCTCGCTATTGAATCTTATCGTGTTGACATTTATCTTTCTCTGTCCGCAAAAAAATCAACACCCCGTTCGGCCGGCCCTTAAACGAAACGTCAAACGAATCCCACCGAAATTGAGGCTACCCGGGCTCGTTCTTCTACTGCTACTGCTGCTGCTGCTGCAGTATGGTGGGAAATTTATATTCACGACAATCGTCGCACGAAAGGATACACTAATTTCATGCCAGGGTTATGCTTTCTTTCGTTGCCTCCATCCAGCGCGCGCCTTTTCTCTCCATCTGACCCATTCGTACTTTATGGTTCTGCTTCAGCTGGCCGCAATTTGAACACAAATTGCTGACCCTTTTTTATTCTCTGGAACCGTGTGCCTTCAGTTCCTTTCTCTGGCGAAAAGCGTGGCCTTTTGTTCCAACGGTCATGGCTCCGTGGAACCGTCCCCGATCCCGATGGTTCGCATTTTTTTTCTGCTGCTCTGTTGTTTTTATCTCTTCATTAAAATATTTTTCTCACAATCAACCCAAATCCGGCCGAATTTGTCAAGCCAGATGAGATGTGCCTACAAAACCGCACTCCTCTTGCGCGCGTGTGTGTGTGAGTGACCGTGTGGTAAAGACTTCCTTTTTATTGGGTGGCATGGGAGCCGGGGCTGCTGCGGTAGCGGACTTCTCCTAGCGAAGGACTAATTTTGAACCCCCGGATCATCGGCCAACGGGACGGGGTTGCCGGGAAAAACGGACGAATGAGAATGATGCCGGTTCTTCTGTCGCAATTTTTGTATCCTGAAGACGTTCACCCAAGACGCGAAGGTTTGAGAGACAAGCAGACACATGGCAGGAGCGAAAAAGAAAACAAAAAAAAACAGCAAGCAGACTAATAAAAACGAAAACGGAGAAAAATCCCTGGATTATGTCGTCGGAAGATGAGCGTCCTTTTTTCCTAACTCGACTCGGTCCAGTGAGTTTTTTTTTCTTTGCCTTCTCCAACATACCTCCACACCTTCGTGCTCACAGACAGAGAGAGAGAGAGAGAGAGCGAGAGGTTGCTGTAACGATTATCTGCTACCAAGATTGGGGTAGATTTTGAAGCGACATTTCTCGTAGGTGGTCGTTTTTTTTCTCTCTTGCGTTTGTCCTTGCTTAAGATGAATCTGCGGTTTTTGTCCGCGCGTCATTTAGACGGGATGTCGGGAAGGAGGATTACGCGAACTGGTAGTACTTGCGACCACAAGCTGCTTGATTGGGCCTCATTGACCGTTGTTTATTTTGTTCTTGCTACTTGCTCTTTCCGTTCCGTACAAATAATTTCCCAAAGAACAAACTTCCAACGGGGCGGGATGGGTTTGGTCGGCGTTGTTTTGCTGCTCGAACTTAATTCGCTGTTCGTTGGCTGATGAATATAAATGAGCCGTTTCCAAAACAACACACATACGAACACAAATCCCGTTGTCATATTATTGATCGGTTTCAAAAATTGGATACCATAAGTCGTGCCCCTCCCGCCCGTCGCCGTAATCGATGCAGATCGGGCTTTGCTATAAAAACTTTTTCGCTATTCAATCGTGAAACGAGCCACAAACACGACCGCATCTAGGCGGGAATAGTTTTGCGTAGCGAAGCTCGGAAGTAATCCCTCCCCGTAAACGCATCGAAGAACGGAATCGTTTCCCCAAAGCAAAGAGTTGGGCGTGCTGTGCGCACCAACTCATCGCCCAACGATCGCACCGCGTTTGATGGTGATGAGCTAAATCCTTAAATCTTCTCCCGTGGAACGCGTTGCGAACGGCCGCCGGAAATTGGGGACGCAGCCGGAGGCAGATTTTGTACGAAATTTCAATCATCATCAACATACGCCGAAGGAAGGCCGAGGAAAAGGGTTGCTGTCGGGAAAGTTTTGCTAACGTAAACCGATGGCATGATTTGGTGGCTCCCACAAGTTTGGTGCCGGAAATGAGTTGAAGTGATAGCGGGAGGTAATGGATGATTTTGACTTTGTTTTTCAGATTGTCGAATGTTTTATCCGAACAAGACAACAAGAAGTAATGTTTTTTTTACAAAGCATCGTTAGAATAAAAATAATCACTGTTGAAAAAAGCCTCAATACTTCCCCAAAAAGTATGTTGTGTTTTTTCTCATTGTGTTGCGCCAAAATGTTTGCAAAACGCATTTATATTATTTATCAAGTCAGATATGAAATCATAAATAGTTCATGCCAATATTTCCTGGACTAACCAGCTACGATATTGCAGTACACCGAAAAAACTGATTTCCTGTTTATTCCTTTCATAATAAGCAGCATCGAGATTATGTCTTTCTTTATCCAGAAAACGAATGCAAGTGCCTTCCGTTGTTAAGCTGAAATCTTCATCAAAGAAACTGCACAAGGGCAGAAAAGAATACGACCGAAACGTCTTCCTCTACACTCTTCCAAGAAAACGTGCAGAAGAGAGCTGGGGTTTGATTGAATTGCATCCAATTATGCGACACTCGGCAACTACACACCGAGGGCGTGCAGTATTATGTTGCAAACCTCAGCGAAACAAACCAGAAAAGGGGCCTTTGTTGTGGAGGTCCAGCCCAAGGCAGCCGAACCTCATCAGACAAACCAACGATGGACAGCCCTTTCTATCATCGAGATAAAACAAAACAAAGGGCGCAGCATAAACATTGATCTAGCAGGAAGCAGCAGCTGCAGCGGCGTTGTGGTTGATTCACTCCTTCGGTTTGTATTTCTTTCGATAGCGGATCGAAACGGGGCTGGGTGGTTCGGCCGTCGGTCGGTGGACGGAAGCTTAAATGGTGATGAAAAAATGTGACCACCGGGACTGATGAGGATGGAAATTTCACGCAATCCAATTCCGTTTCGCCTTCGGTTTATGGCTGTTGCCCGCCCGCCTGTCTGCTTTCTTCGCAACGGAAACCGTACGACTCGTTTCCGAAGTCATTTTGCGTGTGTTTGCGTGTGTCCAAAGGCACATCCTTTGCTGCCAACATGTCAGCGCATCCTCCCGGTGGTAGTGGACTCTTATTCTAATTTTCCACCGGTCAGCTATTACCCGTGGGTTAGGAAAAGCGAACATAAGGGTCGTTTCGTGTCGAGTTCTGCCTTCCGTGCCCTTGTCCCGTACCCTCGGCCGCTGTGTTTGTGCAGCAATTAGAGCGGAGGCGGCACGGGAGGGAGACGATGTCGTCATCACGAGAAACCATTCATTTACTCCTAACGGTCGTGTTATTGTTGGATCAACACCCAGGAGACGCAAAAACA
>JXWZ01006875.1:0-29890 GCA_000956215.1 Anopheles farauti No. 4 | reverse complement strand
AATTTATTTATATGCTTTCTTTCAATATGTTGTTTATACCTCGTTAAGGAAATGTAATGAATTTTGCTGTTTAATTCTAAAACTTTAATTCAATGTTGACTCATTCCTTTTTCTATCTTGACTCCTTCCTTCGTTTATTTTTTTGCCTTCTTGATTTGAGTTTTGCTTTTGTTGTATTAATTATTCCGTGCCAAATATGGGCTATGATTTTTAGATAATTCGGGATTTATTTGGTTAGAAAGTGAGGTGATGGTATCTTCAAGTATTATGTGTTATATATATATTCAAATAAGAAATCATATATTTGAACTGTGGGAAAAATTTATTCAAAATAAAAGCAGTACTCTTTCATTATTTCATCCTTTTGAAGAAAGTATTATCTTCAGGCGCAGTAAAAAAGTTTGTTTGCCACCCGCTTTGAATTTTCCATTAGCTTGATGCGTAGCAGGGTTTTGCGTTCAGAAGAAACGAACAAAAACGAAAACACTCTTAAAGTTATTCAGTTTTAGCCATTTTTTCACCAGGTAGATGCAGAAACTTACCAAATTCGACGTAGAAGGTATGGTAAGGTGCAAACGAAAGTGTTTATTTTTTTCAACCAACCACGCTGAACGACGGTGCGAGTACGTAAAATGAAAAAAAAAAACTGCTGGAAAAGTTTAAGTCTCGTTTCTGTGTTGGCGTCAACTCGATGCTTTATAAAATGGAGGAATATTTTAATTTTAATCTCGATAACTTTTTTTTTAATGTAGTGAAAATATTTCACTTTTCATTCAGCGATTTTCTTCGTACATTTTAACGCAACACGTTTCGTGAGGCTTTTAACGATGCTCAAATTATTATTCCATCGACCCGGACAAAGTTTTCTGATTAATATCTACATCACGCGGGAGACTAACTTCCAGCCGTCAAAGCTTAAATCATCCGCATCGCTTTAACCGTGAAGAGTTCAGATGCAAAACACGCTTGCTCATCATCAAAGAACGGGCATGTATTTCTCTCGTCGTTCGAAAGGGTCCGTTGGTGGCGCATATTGTCTCGGGTAACTTTCTTTACGAATTTATATTCACCAAGCCCAAGATGGAAACAAACTGGGTAACTGGTCATGGCACCATCATGAAAGTTGCCGACGGTTGTTGCTGCACAAGCGGAACCTTAATGTAACATGATTCGATTTGCGTGAAGTTCGATCGAAACGGGGCCGAAAGTTTACCGCACGATGAAGAATATCAGCGAAAAGCCATCCTTCGATGGCCGTTTTATTGCCATAAAGCGAACGTTCTAGTTCGTAGTCGAACTTTTTTGTGGCGCGTGGTTTGGAAGCGTTTTGGTGTATGATGGGTGATTTGTAGAAAAGGATTTTTTCTTTTGCGCGTAAGGAGTCTTATTTTGCAATAATATGACATTACCCTTCTCCCGAACGTTGTTCGATGGTGCTGGCATTTATCAGCTTACTTTGAAGCGCCTGAACGTTCCGATGGGGAAGATTAGCTAAAAGATGCTGACAATGGTGAATCAATCGCGTTGTATTGCTGGCACGTAAAGCGTTACACAAGTTTCCACTCTACCGAGGACGGTTCGCTGCGTATGCCATAGCTTCCGCGATTGACGAATGATTTTTTTTCTCACCGTCCTCGCGAAGACTTTCAAGACTTGTGTATTTTATGGTTGTTTAGATCATAAAAAAATCCTGTCAATTTTCCAGGGCAGCCAATTTTAGTGCGCTTTGTTCAAAATTGATTTACGGTCGCACTGAGCTGGAATCGAGTTCTTGGCTCGCTTCATGTTTCCTGCTACCCGCGGGTCCCATCAAAACCAGCGACGGTTTGGGCACAGGAAATGGGGAACTGGTCAAGCATCGAATGACTATCATTAACAACATACTAAAACTCCACCGTTAAAAGCAGACCGGCACGCGGGGGAATGTTCTGACTAACGATTCCGATGCTGACGCGGTGGCCGATGTGGCGATAGTAGAATCGCTTTATTAGATGGCAATTGGGCGTGTTTGTACATTAGCAGATATTTAGCTGCCTGATGGAATCTGATTCATCGGGAACTGAAAAGAAGAAATGTCTATTTAAGCTTTTGATACGGGACGAACACGATGGGATGATGCATAACGAACTACGGTTAGTTTATATTGATTTTTTTCTATCAATTTTTCGCACATTGATACGAGGTTTCCCACATTTTATTTCTATAACTGGCAATCTGTTCTTGATGTGACTATTCTCAAGGCATCCACTAACTTTTGTGTGTTAGGTAAGAAAAATGACCTAATAATTCCCAGTTTACGAGCGGGACACTCGCATCAAACCCCGCTCATAAATAATGCACTCGTAAAGACGGGAATCCGATGTTTATTTTGCTCGAGTACGGAAGAATAAATGGGAAAGAGTGGTCCCAAATCGTGGCTTGTCGAAAACTTTTCCCATGATGGGTTAGTTCACTTGAGCGAGTGCGTCTTATGGTTCCTTTGTGGGACTACACTCGAAAATAATTGACCAAGAATCTGGCGTTCTGGCTCTCTGGTAACCCTTTCAGGGATTGGAGATATTTATTGTGTGTATATAAAAATGCGGGGAGTTATCTATGTTACAAGGTGTATTTTTTTCGTTTAGGAAAACAATAGCTAGAGTTTTATAGGAAAGCTCAGCATCTATAATGTAATACATCTTTTTATGTCATGTGTTAACATTTTGTTGAAATATTTTTTCCGTTTATCCGTTTTATGCACAAAACATGTGTTTATGTATATAGATTCCGCACTGTTTTAGCAAACTCCTTTCCAATTAGTGCATTAGTGTAATATAGTTTCAAACATTTTATAGTAATACGCTTAAACGTCTCTAAACCACCACAGCGGTAAGTGACAGGAGATATTCAATCATTTTTCCTTTGTCTAGAACGTTATTTATTTTAATTTTCATTTGTAGCTTTCAGCTAGCAGTTTTTTTAATGTATATGTAAAACACAGTCGCATTTTCATTTGATACAAAAATCTAAAAATTAAATATTAATTGTTTATTTGAGATTGTCATAGATTAGATTTCTTGTAATGGTTTTAGTCGTTTGATCATTCTTCAACTCTATGTTATTTTGGATATTATTACGTGATAGTGAAACCATGAATACCTGCATTTTAACACTTCATTTATCTTTCCCAGATATCTACCCTAGTGCAGCATCGTTCGGAGCAGCAACATCACACATCGGAGCAGAAAATGCGTGCCATCGGCCGTGTTGGCCAGGCCGTGAACCTGGCCGTGGAACGGTTCGTAACGGTTGGCGAGACAATCGCAGATGACAATCCCGAGATCAAGCAGGATATGTACGATGCCTGCAAGGAGGCACGAGCAGCCGGTAAGTGTGGCGGCCCTTTTTCACGTGTTCACTCATCTCATCTCATCCCACCCCGTGACTCATTCCGTAACACTGCTTCAGAGTTCGAACACTTCATCGATAATTTGGTACTGCTGGGAGGTCGTTCGAAGTTTGATTAAATTCAACACACGAAACCGAACTAAACTAGCAACTTCAAGCACAACATGGTGGTGGGGCAATAATGGTTGCATTACAAAATATTGCAACCGAAATTATCCTCCCAAATTACACCCACAAGAAACCGAAGCTGACCACTTCTCCACAATGGATTGCTAAAATGGTCCTAATACGTCTAGCGCGCAGTGGTTTGATTACAGGTGGTTCGAGCCATGCACCACAAAAGGGGTTGGAAACATGCTAGCTGAAAACGGTTTAGCTGGCCATACAGGACGTGCAACTGATCGTGTTGATTAGGTGATTTTGAGGTTTGGTGGTTTTGCGTGGAGGCCGTTCCTGCCTTCCTGCGAGCATGTTGGCTCCGCAGCACCACCGAGCTGGAGTTAAATTATGAAACCGAACGCAGCTGGTTGCGGGTGTAAATGCGACAATCACTGGCTCACGCCGTGCTGCATCGCGTGCAAAGGCTAAATAATTCGTTTGCAACCTCGCCGGTGCAGTTGCAAGTGCCGATAAAATCAATATCAATTTGCAGCAATAGCGTTTGAGCGGTTGTTTAAATCGTCGAAGTGGAATCTATCGTGCCAGTCTTTAATTTCTCGATAGCATGTGTTGCGTCTCTTATTTTCCGACCATGGAGTTGTTTCACTTGACGACACAAATGTTTCACTTGACGCTGCCATACCGATTTTCTTAATAGAAAAAAAAAACGTTTCAAACTGCTTTCTTTAGTCTACCAACGCCACAACGCTCTTCAATGTCCTGATCATCGCCAAAGCTACATCCTTTTCCGGACAAAGTTCGAGGATTCATAGTGCGAACAACCTACCGTATGGAGCTGAATCTCGAACAAAATCAATACGACATTTATCTCCAAGCCATATGGCGATGGCCCCGGCACGTTGAGACGTGATTGATAGTGTTGGTAGTTGGCGTGGCGTGGCATGGCGTATTATTTATGAGTCTACCCTTGAGCAGCCCGTCGGGACTAACCTGCAACAGTCGGTGTCACTTGCAAGCGACGAGAATGGTGACCGGTGACAGGGAATCGGAGTGTGATATTGTTGATGGTTTTTATATCGAGGACGGGGTCAAGCAGTTGTGCCGGCGTAAGGCATCAATCTATGTCAGGTCAAAATAGCTGCCCGACATTGGCGAGATAAGTTTCGTCCCGTAGCAAGTTTCCGCTTCCAGCTAGCACCAGTGAGTGATTTTTAAGTAATGATGTACGATGAAGTTGGTCCTCTGCAAGCTTCGAATGATTTGCTCCGTTAAAATTATGAACAAAAATAAGGTTTGTTTGCATCATCGTTACTGAATGAATAATTTTTAATTAAGTTTGTGAGTTGCTCTCGTTAGTGGTACATTTTTTTATATTTTATTGCTTCTCTGCTAACGTGGACTAAATAACAAATTATAGTGGTATAAAATATTATAGTAAACTGAGAAGACTACTGAGGAATAAAAAAATGCTTTGCTAATTGTATACTGACACATTAGGGCCTAAGGGACTTACTGAAACCTTAGAACGTAGAAGTAAAACGTATGAAATTGGAATTATTATGAATGTTTGCTACTTTTCTCTTGAACGTCGACGTTACAAGACTCCATCGGAAACTTTTAAAGCCAAACAGTTTCCGTCAGCTCAATGCTACGGAAAATTTGTTTGAGCAATTCACAATTGCCCTGTTTAGCTCATGCCCCTGTATTCTACGTAAACCAACCAAGATGAGATTATTGTTTAAAAAAAAAGTCATAACAATTAAATTAAACTAAAAATGTGCAAATTTATTATGACATACCTCCAAACAAAAAGGAAATTTCGTTTTATGTTGAAGTACACATGTACCGCCGGGTCTAATAAGCATTTACATACTGCTAAAAAGCGACAATATTTCCTTGAAAATTCCAATTTTTATTTTCACTATCGTTATTAAAATTTGTATGTTAAAAAATCGTCTTTTAGCACTGAAAACAGTACAATAGGTGCCAAATTCACAAATAAATTGCACAGTAAAGAGCAGAGTAGCCGTTTAACACGTCACGTGATCGTTCTTGTTGTATGTGCTGAAGGATACTTGAACCAAGTTTATTGATAAATAGAACCTATGAAGATGAAAATAACACTTCTTAAAATTGTCATCATGGTCAACATAAATATGCATACATTTTTCTTTTGATTTTTTCATTTTTAATTGTCATTTGTAAACGGCGCATGCACAATTGCTGGATAATATTGGCTTCATTTTTTAAACTGTCAAATTTTTGTCATGGTAACAAATAAAGCATAGCTCGGATTGAGACGAAGTTCTTTTTAAAACTAAAAAAATAGAAGAATATTACGAGCATGTAAAATGGAAGGAATAGTGGTTACTTAAAGGGAGTATTTGAAAGCTACTACTCATCCGCAAAACTAAATTTGGCTTTCATTCGGAAACTGTCCACGAAAGTTTGTTAACTATAGCAAAAATAAATTATATTTATTCAATTTTAAAATGCACAAAATTATCATTCCAAACTTCGATGTATTGATTTCCAGTCATTTTGTGTTGTGCTAAACGAAGACATATTAGGATATTTATGTTGGTTTCAATTTTTCTTTCAATTCCTATTTTTACCAAAAAGGTTTTACAAACTCTGAAGGAGTTTCAAAGAGTTTTTTTTTGGTTAGCTAAGTTAGAATGCAATTTTTATTGATAACAAGTTTTATTACAACAATTTGTACCCTTGTACCCGATTTACCAGCTACCATGCGTCTCCATTAATACAAGCTAGGTAGGGAATTTGTCATAAGAAATATTAAACAAATCGCCAGCTGTTTCTACTGGTTAAAGAAAAGAGCATAAGATATACTCAAGCAAGCAAGCAATTGAAGACAGAAAATGCAGCTTGAACGTGATTCGAATTATAAAATAGGCTCACGGCAGCTCGCTCCTGTCAGTTTGCATTCGCCTGCCGCAGCACGGACATAAAACGGCGAACAAAAGCGCATCCGATCGCAGAAAACTATGCACAGCACGTGAAAAAGCAGCACGCCATGGTGCCGAGAGCAAGCGCAGGAAGAAAAAGAGCAATGAAATTCATCTTTCTCCCACCATGCTGTGCGTTTTTTCGTCCGAAGCCTATCCGCCGACGTGATGGAATAAGTGCGAGAAACTTTTAATTGACGAAGCAAAAGGCTGAAGCAAACGAGCATCCTGCGCCGGTGGCATCAGCGGATCGACTCGCACTAAATGTCCTTTGTCAATGGTGTCCCGATTCTCGTCCATATGCGGCGCGAAAGAGAGACATAATCAGCAAACGGAAACGGATCTAGGCCGTGGTTGACCGAGAGTGTTAGCTCGCAACAAGGTCTGCCGTGAAAGCCGGTGCGGGTGGGGCACGAGGCGGAACGAACGTTAAAAGCATTTCAAAGCAAACGGAAATCCAACTCAACTCCCGTTTCCTGGCAAAGCACTTCGTGTTTGAAAATGCGCGACGAGAATAGACAAACTCGGAGACCTTTAGTTTTAATTGCCATCCTATCCAATTTTATCACACAACAATCGAGTGAACGTTGGATCCATGGTGGCAGGATCCGTTCCGATGCTTCAACTTGACAATGGCGGGTTTGTTTCATCAGTCCGTAAACCTATATCGCAATGTGTTCGATGTTCCGGCTGTTGAGCTCTCTGGACAGCTCTCGTGCTCGTTATATGCTGGCGATGGTTCCAGCTGTGACCCAGTTAGGAAATGTTCGTTCCTTTCCCTAATGCACATTCGTTCAGTTTTTAGCTCCACATTTTCGGCACACCTTGCTTGCGCCGCCGTACGTAATTTGATCGTCTAGTTGGGGTTCTCATTTTATGTCGTTGAGGTTGAAGTTGAAGATAATTGAGGACATTGTTTATTTTCAATCGAAGTGCATCACGCTCACAAAATTGCATTCCGATGCATTGAGGAACAACTGACGCTACGGAAACGATAGCACGTAGGCGTAAGCGTTGAGCGTTGATATTAAATTTTAGATGAAACTCGTGCACTGTCTCTTAGCATTGTTGTTTAAGGCGTGATGAATATAACGTATTGTGTAGGTATTGTATATTAATGGATGAATGAAATTCCACTAGTCTATGTGAACATGTATTTTAAATGAGCAATTTATTCGTCAATAATAATTTGTATCATCTTCAGTACGTTATTGATAGGTAAATGAAGTGATACAAAATTCAGATAAATAAATAAATTATTGATTAATAATGGAAAAAACAATTTTAGTTCATAGCACAAGCTGTATTTGTGAATATGTATGGACTCGTTTAAATCGTCCGAAGTGATGGTAGTATCAGTTTTGATACATGATAAAAAAAGCATTAATTTTTTTTGTCTTTTGTCTGTATTATTATCAATATTCTTTATGTACTTGTCTTCCGTCTTTTATGCTTTTTATTGTCTTTTATGCTTTTAAAGCGTTTTAAAACTG
The DNA here is from genome assembly GCA_000956215.1 of Anopheles farauti No. 4. Taxonomy (NCBI): domain Eukaryota; kingdom Metazoa; phylum Arthropoda; class Insecta; order Diptera; family Culicidae; genus Anopheles; species Anopheles farauti No. 4. The sequence goes on along the minus strand of JXWZ01006875.1, from coordinate 21,924 downwards.
GATTTTAAGTGAAACTGTACACGATACATTTTTTTACAGTATATTTTAGTAATATTTTTTTCTATACCACTCAGCAACAAGTTTGTAAATGTTTCGTCAGAAATACCAATACTTGAAACATATTTTAGTTTTACGACATTTTTAAACATATATCATAGGCTTAACGTTTCAGTATGATGTGAAATAAATAAATGAGAACAAAGCATCTCAGTTTCACAATGAAGCAAGGATCCCAAATCAGTAGTGATTCCCTGGCGATAAAATTACTCCGGGTTGTCTATGAACGAGTGTTTTGAGATTATTCTTTCCACACCAATCCAATTTCATAGTACAGCAAATACAAATGGACAACATAAACTGCCTGACATACTATTTTATAATAAATTGCATCCGCGCATCATAAAAACTTGCTGCGATCTTAATTACGCTGTCAACCATCGCAAACACTCAACCAAAACCCCCACGGAACAAACCTCCGCTTGTCAGTTTCGATAAATAATGAATGGATTACGAAATGAAAACGCTCCCTACGGTCGGGTAACATCGAGCAGCAGCCCAACTGCTATTTATCAAAACCACCGAAACGAAGTTTTGAAACGAACGTTCAACAAATGACGACACCATTTCTCCGGTGGCATCATCTGGCGATTACGTTCCTGACGTGGACATATGTACGCGTACCGATGGTAACCAACCTTTTCCGATGCATGTGCCTTTTCCAGCATCGCGAACACCACAACAATGCAACTCACTGTGTCTGGTAACGATTTACCATCGATAGCTATTGCGCTGCCCGATCGGTAGTCATGTGCTCGCGCTCGCGTGAGGTGCGGCTTGGTGAAGATGGAAATGGCGGAAAATACACACACCAGCTGACGGAAAATCCCATACTAATTGAAGTCTTAAATCACAGCACCGGTCGACGCCAGACGAGCGTCATCGTATTCTTTCTCGCTGGTTTTCCACGTTCTCCTGCCCGCTGCTGAAATGTGCTCCCGTTCGTTGCGCCGTTGGGTGGTTTTTCCACCCGCATCACATCACGTGATACGGCCGGCTCGTGGAATATTCACACGCGTCCCGGCACCCGAGAAGGTGTAAGGCCAACCGTCGGTTGGTTGGCAAGCTTTCGACGTAGTGTGGCTTGATATTGGGCACGGCGGTAGCCAGAATTTTATAGGTTTCGCATTATCATGTTATCGTGTTTATGGGAGGGATCGTAAAATTGGCTTGTTTAGCACCATGCTGACGCAAACCCAAAGCGTGCGCACACGCCGGGCGGATAATGCTTCCGAAGGAAATGACGATATCGTTATTTTTTTTCCCCGTTTTCGTTCTTTGCCACTTTGTACGGTTCCAGAGTGGAAGACAACGTTTTACTGCATTCCTCTGTCCTTATCGCGGTACGCACTCCTCCGCGGTTCTTTACGACAAACTTCAAAAATGAAAAAAAGGGAAAGCGTAATAGGTAAAACCATGTAAAAATGGAAAACTTTTACACCTTCGGTACTGCTGAAATCTGGAAGGGTCGAAGGTATCGATATGGAACGATCGTTCGTGGGCACGATAACAAAAAAAAAATTGACACACACCGATACTTTCTGTTTACCGCAAGAAAAGCTCGGGAAAAGAAGCGACAGGTAGAAGAAAGCGGCCCGAAGGAGGATCAAATTGCTCGAACGCAAACTGTTGGACGTATTAAATTTGTTTTTATTTGCACAATGAAGCAACAGACACTTCGATAACTGTTGCGGTATAAGGATATAAACAGCTTGTTATTTCGACAAGCTACATGATTATCTTTCTAAGTAGAAAAAGGAATGTTGAAGGCGAGAGAATAAATTTTTGCGTCTTAGACTAGTCTAGCATACAAATATTTTGTTTGAATAACGATTTTTGTTCTGCTATTATCTACTTTGCTGCAACGGTTCAATGTTTGGTTCTTAAGGAGTTCAAGGTTCTTGTGCATGATAGTATCTCAGGAAAAAACAGTGAGGAGAGCATTTCAGAGTGTATGGCGAAATAATAAAAATTCACTAAAAAAACACAGCCATACGCGAGATACTTACCTTGTCTTATTAAATCTAAAATGTGACTCTCATTTTCTAGACAGTGTTTTACGTCCTATAAAAACATAAATATTAATCCCGATCATTAGTTAGTCACCATAATCTTAAACGGTATAGTCAGTTGGAAAGATCAGGAAATTGTTATTTGGCTGCTAATAAGTTTGCAAAAAATTGGTCTCACAATACCCACACATGTGCAAGCAGTATTGTAGCCAATGTAAGAACAAAGCGTAATTCTTGCGTTTTTCTTGTGTATTATTTTTTGAATTAGTTGGGAATACGTCATTTGTGTCGTACAGTTTTTCTTAAAGCAATACTTCATTCCTTTTCAAGAGATGTTTTAGTACGACCTTCTACACAAACGATTATGTCTGCGGTCATGATGCAAGATGGCAAAATAGATTGAGTTAGGAACGGTCTTGAGCCACCGGAAGAGGAAACCTCAAACAAACACCCCAAACACGGCGGCGACTATTTCTGCAATGCAACATCATACTGCGGGGAATTTTGTTCCGCAATTTGACAGCATCGGTGCTGCAACGGACCTGCTACGCCACGATATGATGGTGCAAGTTAAATGAAAATCACTCGTGTTGGTGACCGGCGGTCAAAGAAAACCGGAAACCACAGCGTGCTGAATTCAAACACCCATCCGTTCCGAACACCCACGCCGGAATACACACGGTCGGGCACGATAAAATATGCAAACTTTTCAAATAGTCCAATCGGAAACTTTGCTCGCACTGTTTACTTTACGCTGGGGTTGGCGACCAAACCTTCAATGGCGTTTGAAATTAGATTTCACGCTTTGCATGCAACCGAGTCGGTGCGAAGGTGCATCGATTGCATTTTGACGCTGCTGTACGCAAAGTGATGGCTGTTGGAGCAGGAAGGGTATGGAAATTAATTAAACCTTTGCCTTTAAATTGCAGGTGACTTTTTCTCATATCTGCGTGGTTTACGATAAAGTGTGGAACTATAATGAGCTCAGATCATTTGCTATGCACTTTAATTTGTTATTTAATATTGTTACAGAATACTCAGCTTCATGCATTTCAATTTATTCAAGCTGATATTGCAAACCACTGAATTCGTTTCCGAGAGTCCGTAAGTGTACCGTCGCTGGAGAAGTTACTTGCAGGAGCGAATCGCAAATCGTTATTTTCCTCCCAATAGAATAATCCGCTCGGACGCAACGTATTTTTGGCTCCGTTAAGCATCAACTGAGCTGTGAAAATCGGTACTCGCCACGCCGTGGAAACGTTCACTCACTAATGGCCGTGTCACTAACGATTTCGGCTTCTCTGCAGCTAGAGGACGACGTCGAGCGCTACGACGTTGTAAGGGTTTGTTTTACGTTCCCTCCCCGAATGTCCACCGGTCGGACCGTGGGCAAGCCGGGAGCTTTATTTTGGTGTAAAGTTTACGACAGGACCTGTCTTCCTGACGCTCCTGCCAGCACCACACAGTAGCTATCAACAGTGTCAACTCGGAAGTTTGAGTCAGACTGGTGCGAGTGTCCCATAAATAACGTACTGCAATGGCGCACAGTTGCAGTGAGAAGGAAGCAAATTGTGAGCGTAGACGAGCTTCCAACCCCGGAGCCACCTCACTTTACGATGGCACAAAAGCATGCAAGAATGACAATTGAATTATGGATAACTGAATTGGATGGGTCATTGTAGCGACGAGAGGTTATGATTATGGCTCTGCCGGCCGGAGGTTGTAGTATGTGCAGTCATTAATGTGCCGCTTGAGTTTGTTCAAATAACGCTTCATAAAGTCACGATTAGTTCGGGCCAGCGTATCAAGGTACTCACAAATTTAACAACATTTTCCAACGACTCCATACGCTCGGAACGCGAGTTGTTAAATGTCTCGTAAAGTTGAGGATGATGTGAGTCTGCTAACAATGAGTTCTATGGCTCTTGGAAAGGAATGTAAAATATGTCGACCAAATGCAAATCTTCTGTTGTTTAGTGCAAATTGTGTGGTTTTTTTTTTAGAATTTTTTGTTAGCTCTTATTCTTAAAATTTAAACAACATGGCCAGGCCGTTACTTCTTTAAATAATTACGAAAATTGTGTTATGAAATAAATAAATAAATAAATATATATTTTTTTAACAACATTCTTTTTATATTTTAATACTTACATGGTTTAGAACACATATAGTAACGACTTCTTCGTTGATGAAGCAAGTACTTGAATAGACAGCTAATTTTTTTTTTTGCAAAGTTGCTGCATATATATTTTCCATATACATTCTTGTAACATTTTGAGGATTTAAAAAAATTAAAAACAATAACTATCGTATTTGCCATGGACACTGTTATTTCGTTTAACATGAATGTAACAATAGTTACCAAAATTCGGTTTTCCATGACATTAAACCGTTAAAAAAAATCGTTTTTTATTAGCAGCAGATGCAATTATTGAATATCTTTTTTTAAACCTTCTATTACAAGTTTCAGGGAAAACACCCGCAATTGAGCAAATTTTCAGTATTAATTTTTAATTTCTTTAGTAATGCTTAAATCTGTTTTTACATTGTTAAAAAAACAACACCATTTAAATATGAATTTCAGATTCAGTAAACAAAAGTTGTGTAAATCAAATCATGGTAAAACTCGGTTTACATATTTAGCTAAAATAATATTTTTACATACTTCTGCAGTATTAGGTAATTAAGGAAACAAAATATTTCAATTACCGACAGCAGATCATGCATTTGTTGTAATTTTATTCGTTCGTTTTTCATATTTTACTCTGGCTCATTCTTAGCAGGGCACAAGACAAGTTTATTCCAATCAACCTTGAAGTTTCAATCATTGTAGCGTATAAAATGTCATCACAAGTTCATTTATTTACTCACTTTTGTTCTTATGGCGGTTCAAAAAAATCAAATAATGATTCCTTTTTTTCTTCCCTTTTTATCTCTTTAATTAACTTCTCTTGCTGAATAATAATTTCAAACTTAACTGACATAATATTGAAATTCGCTTCCTTGCTTGTTTCCGTTTCAGGCTCATCAATAGAGCGCTTATGTGATATCGCGGCAACAGATCCGACGGTCGGATATTCGCCGAGGCCAAATCCGATCGACGATAGAGGACCGATGATACGCGCCGCCCGGACGCTGCTCAGTTCGGTGACGCGAGTCCTGCTGCTGGCGGACATCGTGGTCGTGAAGCAGTTATTATTAGCCAAAGACAGGGTAAGCGGTCGATGCAGTGAAGAAAAGGCAAAAGGGAAAACAAAACTCCATTTCTTATACCACGGGTTGCGTGTGTTTGCTTACCATTTCCACCCCAACAGGTAGCTAGAACTTTAGGTAGATTAGAATCAGTGGCCAATTTTACAGAATTTGTGAAGGCGTTCTCGGTGTTCGGTGCAGAGATGGTCGAGCTGGCGCATGTTACAGGTGAGTTTACCGTGAGCGATTTAAAATGTACGGGCGAGGGCGGTGTAGGAGTGTGATAAATCGTTCACCTTAAAGACGGCACACATACAAAGCATTGTTTTGAAAATTCCATATCGCCAACTTCAGACTCTCTTGTGAATGTACCATTTCTAGCGGTGCTCGTGCTTTGCTCAAGTATTTTATTCCATACGAGCGGCCACCGGTTCGGTAGTACCGTGTGCCAAAAACCGGAAGTGGAAGAGAAAGTGACCGATGACCTAATTATAAGAGAATTGTTTTAATTTTACGGCCCACTTGTGTAAATCCGTTGCCCCAGCTGGGAGCGTTGTATTAAACACCTAAAGGATTAAGTAGCACAAACACAAAAAAAGCAGAACCAATATCAAATGCACCGGAAACGTCTGCTTCCGGGGGTTTTTTTTTACTGGTGCATTGGGAACGATCAGGCTGACAGGCTGGCCAGAAGAAAAATGCAAATCGTTGGGTAGCTGACTCAGAAGCTTTTTCGCTGGACTGCCAACTTTTCGTTGTTTTTCTTTCGCCACCGGAAAGCGCCGGAAGTTCGGTCCATGGAATAATGGCCTTTCATGGCATTCGTTGCAAATTATGCCTATAACTCTTTCGCTTGTTAATCAAACGGAAACATACTGTGTTAGAAAAAGATTTGTTTTCATGCCGAGTGGTTGATTTATACCATGGGAAGCCTTAAAAAACATGTGCTTTTAGAAACATGCCCATCAATTTGAAAAATAAGCACCCGTTTGAACCTCCATAGTCGTGTAAAAAAATATTTAAACTAAACTTTTTTATTTTATGAAAGTTCGAATACTCTGCTTTACTTAAAATTCTCTGTAAAGAAAACTACTCATGTTCATTACGTTCTCGCAGGTATATGGTATTATTTATACGGGCTATTAGACGCTCTTACCTGTTTTTCCTCGTCACATGAAATGCCCTATTTATTTTTTGGATGACTTACTACACGGCATTGAAGAAATATCGCTTCATAACGAGAATGTTAACGTTCATCGAGCGGTTTGATTTAGCCACCTGATGCGAACAATTTGAAAGCGGCAGATGTGAGCTGGAAATCTTATACAAAACGTAAAGCGATTACTTGAAAAAAAGTGGGTTTCTTTGTTCCCGCTTATTCGATTAGACTGAAGGAGGAATAACCTTTCGGGATCTGATCATAAGGTTCCGTCTTCGAACGATGGGATTGTTATACCTAAAAAGGGTTTATAGCCATTAATTGGGCACATATGTGGTCTCAACACATGCTGCAAAGCTATTCTTAGTATTGTTTTGCCATCCATTACATCCATTCCCCATACGAAGCATTTATTATTGGAATTTTTATTGCCATTTCGAGGCAAGGGATATTTTAAAATTAGGATATAGTGAAAACGTCGCAGCAAACACTCTGCTACGAGATGGGAGATTGAGTACATTGTGTGAAGGCTTTCAAATTAGCATCTAAATTACATAATCTAAACCAAAAACTTTGCTCTATCCGTTATCGGGACGCAGTAGCGGATAGAAATTGTGCCGATAAAAAAAAACCGTGCTGTTCATATTTTAACCCGTTCCACTCAGTTGCTTTTCTTTACACAACGCGTTATGAGTGGGGTCGGCCGTTAATCGGCTTATCCCTTTGCTGCTCTAATCTCGCCCCGTCGTACGTTTCGCTCATAAATGTCACTCAACTTTCCCGCAGCGACGCAAAAAAGTAAAGCGTGGTGACCTTCCCTATCGAGCGTTGAAAATAAATCTCCCAAAGGATGTGCAGAACCATATGAGTGTGTGTGTGAGAGGAGAGGGGAGGGGGGATGTATTGGTTAGAATGAGAACGTAGCAACCGCTGCTGCCCCTCACGCCGCTGCCGTGGAAACGTGCGAAAATTTATGATTCCTGGTGTAATAACTTGACTCGGTATGCGGTCAACGACATTAGGTGCGTCGTGGCGAGAAGCTATGCGGCTACGGTGCGATAGGTTCCATGCGGCAGTGCCGGCGCATGAAGGATGAGGGATATTCCCGACTCTCTCGGCCACCCTTATAGGGCCATCAGGCGATTAGATCCACCTCAGCCCGGTTCATAATTGCTAACCATAAATTGAGAGTGAGGAAAGATTTAATGGGATTAATTAAATTAATCGCTTGTGTTTCTGACGACGCATCCGCCCGGAAGTCTGTCGCTTTCCCTGCTCGGTAGTAGGTGGCATAAGTGTCGTGACCAAAGCTCCCATCGGCTGAACGACCAGAGCGGATCACTCTCGGGCAGCACGTGAGCCAAGCCGACGAGCAACCGGTGGATGGGTTTTGTCCCTCCGATAAGCTTTTCGATTTGTCTGGGCGATTTTCAACAGCGATTCCATCGGGATATCTTACCGTGTGATATATTTTCCACATAACTTTCTCCTCTTTTCCCCCGCTTCGCTACAATGGACCAGGCAACCGACAGAACGACTTGAAGGACGAACGAAGACGGGCGCAGATGTCCTCCGCGCGGCAAGTTCTCGAACGCTCGACAATGATGCTGCTAACATCATCGAAGGTAAGTCAACCGGGATAAACTAACACCTCGCCGTGCACACACACACATACACCCGTTCCGTTTCACTCGCTTCCTCAGACGTGTCTACGGCATACCGAATGTGCGCACTCGAAGGAGAACCGTGATACGGTGTTCTGCCAGATGCGACGCGCGATGGACCTGATACACTACGTGGTGAAAGATGGCATCCTGGAGTCGGCATCGGACCGGAACGCATTAAGGCAGGTTAGTGTGTTGAAAGGGGGAATTGGGAGGGGATGAAGAAGGCGCGCGGTTCTGTCCCCATGTCCACGAAGGATGTTCTGCTGTGCGATAAGGGGCTTGATAGAAGATTGTGTACGCATCAAGTGCTATTTTCTAGGTTTTTCTTGCCTCAAGCACGATTAAACCGGGAGGGATTATAAGGGCCCCAAATGATGTTTGAAATCGTATGGTGAAATCCACAGGAGGAAAAATTTAAAACCGTTTCATCAGAACATTTAATATTTCACAGTAAGATTCTCGTACTTGAACCACAGTTTAATTTAATTTTAATAGAAAAAAATCCTTGTTTGTTCAATTTTTTTACGAAAAATATGAAAATATTTTAACAAAAAAATCTACTACAAGCTAAGGATGTTTTAATACACTCTAAAGGTGATGCATTTATCCGAATCTTGTTGATCCATACCAAAGTCATATCCACAGCTTAGTTATTAGTTAATATTTGGTTTAAAAAGATAAAACTTTTTTTGTAACTTGTGTTGAAATTTGTGTAACTTGAAATTTGAAAAATAGTGGTGAGATTTTCATAACGTTTTTGTCAAACATTCCAAATTAGCAGGTCAATATTAGATCGTAAACCTCTTGAAAAATAATCCTGTAAAATTTGATTGAAAAATCCAATCCCAAAGGGTTATCTGGGGAACACACAAATGCGTTATTAAAATGTTTTTTTGTTGTGGAAAATTGCCCAAGAGCGGTTTAACCTTTCGCATCCAAAATGGAATTGTATCACATCACGCCGGCAAATGTAATCTAATCCGAACTGAAGTAGAAAATAAATTGTCTCCTCGTCCACCCATCCAGGTACCGGAATGGGATTCGGAGCGTGCGACGGCATTTACCTGCCTGAGGCACTTTTCCCGCCTGATAGAGATATCCCGTCCGAACTACGATCGCAATGCCGGAACCGGCGCCGTGTCCGGTGGTGGTGCCGTGGTGAGCAGTGCCGTCCCACCGAGCGTGAAGGACCGCACGCCGACGATGGGACCGCCGCTGCTGTCGAAGGAGTGCATCTCGCCGACGCAGGTACGCGACAAGGAAACGGGCATTGCCGAGCATCGGCGCGACCGGGACCTGATGCGACGGAACAGCGAGCGAGACCGGGAGCGGGAGCGGGAACGGGAGCGAGAGCGCGAACGGGAGCGGGACCGTGATAGAAATTCCATTGGCCATTCCAGAGAGTATAGTACTAGGGAGCGCGAGTTCCCCAAATATGACAATAAGGCGGATGTACGTATGACCGTATGGGAGTTGTTTTCGTTATGGGAAAGGCGGCTGACATGTTGTTTTTTTTTTTTGTTCGTTTACCCACTACAGCTAGGAATTTCGATATTTTCGACGGACACGCGCGAGCAGCTGCTCGCCGCACTGGACAAGGTGTGCGAGAAGACGCAGGATTTCACCGACTCGGCCTACACGAGCCACGAGCACCGGGAGAACATACTGCTGCTCTGCGACCGGGCCAAGCTGGAGCTGAACCAGCTGATGCGAATAGCGGTCAGCATGGAGCAGTACCCGAACTCGTCCTTCGACATCGACGGCGCCATCGAGAGCGTGCTGGCAGCGGCCCATGACCTCACCACCCAGCTCACGCTGACGGCGCAGGACCAATCGGCGGAGCTGTCGCACATCATCAAATCCGGCATCGACATTGCCAACTCGCTCAGGAACATTGCCTTAAACCAGGAACTGGATCGGCTGCAGGAGTGCGCCGATCGGTTCCATGAGCATATCGATCACATGCTGGAGGCAAGTCTCGGTCGCTCCACTTCCCCGACCCGGCATCGAAGTCACTAATCGCTTTCACTTTCTGCCCTCCACGCGTCCGCAGGTGTGCAAACTGCTGCGCCAGATAGCTTTAACCGAAACACTTCAAGTACAAGCCAAGTTTACCGAAATTAATGTTAGAATCTACGGACCACAGGTGATAACGGCCGCACGGGCACTAACCTCGCACCCACAGAGCAAGATCGCCAAAGAGAACCTGGAGGTGTTCGTCGACATGTGGCAGTGGCTATCGACGGACGTGACCACGATCACGAAGGAGGTGATCGATCTGGCACAGTCCTCAGCGAAGGCAGACAAAACCACCGAGTACTTAAGTCTTCCGCGGCCGGGCGTAAGTAGCGTTACTTTCTGCTGTGTAGCTCCGTCTGTATCGTACCCCAAAACATTCAATCACCTATGTCCGCTCGACAGAAACACGGCACTACGTCGAAGCCGTTGAAACCGACACGGCTGGATTCGGAGGAGCAGGAGAAAATCGCCAAAACTGGGCTTGAGATGAAGATGGTTACGAATGAGATGGACGCCGAGACTGACAAGTGGAATGGTGCGTCCGAAGAGAACAATGACATCGTCAAAAGGTAAGGACTTCTAAGCCATATTTCAACTAAAATTCCAAGTCTCAGAAAAAGTAAGTCTCACCATATGATAATATGGACTATGACTGACATGACTGAAATAAATATTACTAGATTACTACTTAAATAACGATGCAACTTTACTGCGGATTTAGACAAAGATTTTCACAGAAACCATATCTATGTCAATCGTGGAGGCCATTTCAAAGGACATGGATCTATTAAATCACTAACCTTTTTTTAAATGCCACTTTTCTGTATTTCTTTTTAGAACTAATCTAATTAGTTGCTCTTTAGAACTAATTTGAACTTTGAAATGAACTCTTGAAGAGCTGAAAAAGTCTCTACTACGTTTAGTTCATTTATCTTTGTTCAAATAATAATTATTAACCATGGGCATGTCGCCAGGAGCTCTCGAAAAACCTATCCCAACTTTATCTAATATTCTATCATTAATACTCCCTCATTTCGCCGCTTCCCACCACCAGAGCGAAGAACATGTCCGCCATGGCGTTCTCGATGTACCAGTTCACCAAGGGCGAAGGCACGCTCCGGACGACGCAGGATCTGTTCACGCAGGCAGAATACTTCGCCGAGGAAGCGAATCGGCTGTACAAGGTGGTGCGGCAGTTCTCGTACCAGGTGCCAGCCGGGCCGCCAAAGAAGGAGCTGCTCGAGCACCTCGACAAGGTGCCGACGTACGTGCAGACGCTCCAGTTCACGGTGAAGGACCCGACCGTCGGTAAGGCGGCCACCTTCGTCAAAGTCGACCACGTCATCCAGGAGACGAAGAATCTCATGAATGTGATATCAAAGGTTGTTTCCACCTGCTTCGTGTGCGCGGACCGGGTAAGTCGGGGCGGCTGGGCAGCGGGGAACTTTTCGTTACTCCTTTTCCGTCTCTTTTTCTCTACCCTCGTGTGACTTAATCCGTTATCTCATCGCAACGGTTGGGAAATATTTCTTGTGTTCCAATGAAGATTTGTTCAACCTGCGAATCGTTTCGCAAGTATTAAAAAAAAAACAAGGTTACAGCAATATAAAATAGCATGCTAAAACCAAAGCACAGCCCGTCGAACGCAGGCGGGCAGCGCAAAAAAAAAGAAACAAACCAACGTGTACGTTTAATCCTCGCGTACAGTTCGAACGAACCATGTGGTTTCATTTGCATAATTTAATTACTATTCATTATTTAATCACACGCCGTTCCGTTTCGTTCCGTTCTGTTTGAATGCGTAACTATTTTTTCGTTGGTTTTTCTTTTTCTCTCCCTCGGTGTTATTGGTTTGTATGCTTTCCCCGGCGCTTGGGTTGCTTTCCGCGCCCGGGAAAGGTTTGTGGTATTTATTTTTCATTTTTGTCCTCTGTCGGCTCTGCTGTAATTGAGCAGTGAACCCTTTCGCTGGGTTCGGTTAATTAATTAACCAATCGTCGAAACCGATGGTTAGGAGCGACGGCGATGCATATTTCAACGAATGCACACCGCGCAGGAAACGAACCCGGTTTGAGCTTAATTCAATCACTACGGTTCGTTTATTTTGGAACGTTCTGGGCATCTACCGATTTGAGAACGCATGTAGCTCAGAAATCTACGAATTATCACCTGCAAGTTGATGGAAAATATGCTGTATTCGTTTATCGCTGAGCGTTAATTAGCTAATATGACCCATAGGTTGGCTGTTGTAATCACTGTGTTTGCGGTGGCACTTTGTTCTGTTTTTCATTTCATTCCGTCACTTCGCGACCGCGCGCTCCATCCGCACGCTCGCACACTCCCGCACAGATCTTCGAGCTGACGGGCGTCCCGTTCGACAATCGGCTCATAAACGTACCGACCGCCGCGAGCGTCTCGATTGAACCGTCCACCACTAGCACGAAGTCCGCCAAAGATAAGGTAACGCACCTTCCATCGCAAACGGCGGTACCGTTCATCCGCTACCCGCGGAACAAGGGACGACTGCTGCTGTCCAAGTATCGCTAGCCCAGGCTCTAGCATGCTTCTCGAGTGCGCCAAAAACTAAACAAACAAAAAAAAAACATATCTCCAAACAAGTACCTTCCTCGCGGTATCATCGAAACCTTTTTTCCCACCCTCGTCACGTCATCCGTCCGCGGCAGAAGCGGAACCTGAGGAAGCGTCCCGTACTCCGTAGACTCCGTTTTGGTTGTAATCTCGACGCAGGTTCATGTCTTTGCTCTTCAAAACTTCTATCTATCTATATTTGACCACCATCGTTTTTGTTGTCTGTCCGTGTCGTTGCCTATATCTGCTCATCGACCGTTCATCTGCGGAAAAGTGATGCTCCAACGATGAACGATGCGTGACAACTCATCCTAACTGTGCGTAGTTTCTGAAGCAACCGGCTAGACTCTGTAGTATCATTAAAAAAAAAACAGTATCTCATGTTCATATAGAAGCCGAATTTCAGCAGCCGGTGGAAAATAAATCATGATGTGACCTTTCCTCTCCTGTCGACTGGGAGATTTGAGTCTTATTGAATACTTTGGAGCAGCTTTCGGGGGATTGAACATCTTTTTCACTCACACACACACACACACACACAAGCACACGAAACACCTCTTTCATGGTGACGTTAACAAGCAGTAATAATGGAAGCTCTATTAAAATTTTAACTCTTTTGGTTTATTAAAAAATCACAAGTTTTAGTTGCAAAACTATCATGGGATTTATTTCGCCAACTACATTTTTACGGATAAATTAATGTTGTCAATTTCTCGTTTCACGATGAAACGGTTTAAATAACTGAACCTTCTCAGCTGCCGCAAGTTTTCAATTCGAACTTTCTAAGATCTTTATTATGTTTCATCCCAATTTTCATGATCTGGATGAATAATTGTTAAAAATAGTTAAATTTATCTATTGAGCTTTCATAAATAGCAAGTGTCTCACTGATTGCCTACTTTACGGCGCTATTTGATTAGTACAATACACAATATTTTATTCGGTTAGTACAATGCACAATGTTTTATGCTCATTTTACTTTTCGAATACCTGTAATGGAAAAGTGTAACAAAACAATAGAAAATAGGGTATTATTTTTTAAACTTGCTCAAAAATAATCACACAGAACAATGTTGCACAATCCGATTCGTGTAGGTTGTAGTCATTCCAGAATAAAATGAAGAAATATTTCCCGGTATGGGTGAGCGAATGTTACTGCTTGTTTAGGTTGTTACCAAAGTTGCCCCACGTAGCTCCATTTGTTGACGTCCTATATTTAGTCTTTTTCACATAATATCCCTTCCCAAAGAATGCTCTGCTCTGAAGAATGGAAATGAATTACGTGCACTTTTTTATCCACTTATCGCTACCGAAGAACATCCACTAATACGTCGCACCCAGTTTACTCTCGCTGTAATGAAGGAAAATCGTTGTATCGCCGCAATTATGAAACTGGATGCTCGAACTAAACGCTACTTAGTGACACCAAACTAATTTCTCCACGCGGTTTGCGAGTGAGAGTTTGCTGTGTGTTTCTCCGCCGTTGGCGCATGCGGTTGTGCAGAACAGTGCCAGGCTCGAAGGATAATCGTTAAGTTAATGGTCGGAGACGACGATAAGGCATCGTAGCTGTTGGAGTGAAGCCGGAGAAAATGTTGAATGCGTTGCGTTTGCGTTGGCTTTGAATAACCTTTTGACTTTCCGTATTGAAACGCCCCTCCATAAGCATGAGTATGGCAACGGCAAGTAGTTGCAGAAGTATTTAATTTTAATTGTATGCGTTTCTCTTTCCCTCTTTTCTTCCGCCCTGTTGAACCCACCACTCTCCGGTGCACCACTCGTGAAAATGGTTTTCGTTCCTGCTCGTGGTTTGGGCGCGCCCTGCTTGAAAACACGAACTGCACTTGCACCAAAATGCGCCAACAACCTACAACTTCGTGAGCCTGCCTGATCCCTTCGGAAAATGCACTTACTTCCCACCTTCATTGCCACCGGTTCCTGAACGGTTGTCGTAAACTGCTTTTGCTTACTTTCTGCCACGCGAAACATTTTCCACACAAATCTCACAATTTCGCACAAAAACACATACACACGCTACATTTGATGGGGGAAACTTTGCCAATCCACACTTTTCCACACAACGGCATTGTCGGTTTTGATGGGAAATTTGTGACACTCTGTTGCCTTTTCGCTACGTCATTGCGGGGAACAGTACGCCCAACGATTACCTCAGCAGGTGCCATTTAAGGTGAAGTAAATGTGAGTTGCATACATGAAACCTATTTTCAACATTCCCGAAGCGAATACAAGTGCAAAATCTTGCATCACTAAATAAAACGTGGTTGAGCTGCCGAGGAAAACGAACGACGTTGGACGCAAAAAAAAAGTCTATTAACTACTCCAAAGGTGCCGTAGTAGTCATGACTCGTCGAGAAAGGCACAGCAAAAAAGAAACAAGCTCATGTAACAACGTTCAAAAGGACAAGAAAGGCACAATAGTCGAAAATGAACCGATGCCGCTGCCGAATGATGCATCATTTTTGAAGCGCAACGGAACGTCTGTTTTCGAATCGAAAGAAGTACCGCAGCGGTTTAACGAGGAAGTGCAGCGAAATTAATCAAAATGCTAATCATACCACAACACCTCCCGTTCCGAAATGGAAACCGACTGCCGAACGTGATGGAGGCTCCACTGATCTACAGGTGGAAAATGCAGCTCAAGCCACCCGTCGGAACGGAAATAGAGTTGGCACGGGAAAAAGTTAACGTAAGCCGATTTGAAGGTTTCTTTCGCTTGAAAATCTTTGCAAGTGTGCTTGCATGCGCTTCACCGGTGCACATTTGCACCAACGCAATCGATTGGTGCAGGTGCACGTGCGGAAACCCGATAGCGGTCCGGGCTGGTGCTATAAATAGGACGTGGAGCAAAAGCGCAAGGACCCGTGGGCCGCAACGTTACCGCACGTTTCCGATACCTGTTTGAATGCCCGTTTTCGCGGAAACAAACGAGCTTAATCGCATGACAAACGGTTTCGCTGGGCGAGGAAACTGTTTGCAGCAGAATAAAAAAGCAAAAAAAAAACTGCGACAACAAAGCAAGCGTACGCTAACCCGTCAGGCAGGCTGCAGTCAATGTGACGCAACTAATAAGATAATAATAAGCGCTAACTCAGTTAAGGGTTTTCAGCTCCTGTCGATTGACGGCTGATGGGAGGAAAAGCAAAGTTGCAGTCATAAGGCAATATTACGACATAATGCGATGTTGATGCGAGTACCAGTAGACTGACAGAACAGTGGCCTAATAGTAGTATTAACAATTGTGACTTGAACAGAAGTAAAAGTATTACGTAAAGTTTTTGAATGTTTCGTATCGTGCATTACCAAAAAAATTGTCATTAAATAAGTTGAAAAGTAACACAACAAAAGTCTCGCTAGTTTTTAAGAAATATCTAAGGTTTCGATAACCGTTTTTATTTTTCGTCTATTGCTCAAATGACGCCGAAATGCATGATACAGTCATGAATAATGAATATGGCATTTCGAATATAATTCTAGTCAATTTAGCACGCTTACTAACAAGAATTAATGTAAATTTAAAATTAATCGACATATAGTTCGTCTTAAATAATGTCGACGCTTTCCCTAACATTTTCGAGAATGGCCTCACTCGTGGCAAAATATTTGCCTTAATATGTGGCTATTGCATTGTTAATACATTCCTTGAGCAACTTATCCTTCCGATTTGTTTCTTTGTCTTTAATTACATATCAGCATTCATGCTGATTTCGTCATCCTGTGATAGCGTTGAAATTCTTATGAAGTTTCTTTCGCTATTTATTTAGCCGCAAACCAAAAGGCTCGTGTGCCTGATGGTTGTGGAATATTTTAGGGAACAGTTTAGCATTTAGTTTAGCAAAAACTCTAACGAAACATATCAAAACATATCGAAATCAGCTGTCTTTGAATATTTATTTTGAATTATTAATTTTGACTTTGAATATTTATTTCTTAGTTTTTATGAAACTCCAAGGAGTTAATCGAAAGACAGTGGTTCAGCTTATGTCTAACAGATGAAGTAAAAAATGAATTAGTTATTGTAAAGACCGAAAGTATACTTAAACTGGATATATTGAACGCAAGTTTACTGGCATATTTTAACTTAGCTATAATTAAAAATATTCTGACAAAAAGAACTAAAGTATGTACAGAAAAGAAAGCAGTTGAAAGCAGTTAAAATAAAGCACGGCAGAGCAATTAATATCTTGCACGCCGACCGGAAAAGGTAACGACCATAAGATACTTCTTAGAAACATTAGTAAACGTTATAAAATTGATGGCGACGGCACCCTCAGCTTGACTCGATGATCGATAAGTGCACGTAACATCCCATTAACTGCATGAAGATTGTTCTGGAGCAAAAAGAAATCCATCCAGCTTTGGTGTTGATGTTACTGCCCTTGTTTTTTGGAAGCTAATGATACGAAAATGTTGCATCACCGGCCTCATCGCCCCGTTCACGTGCCCTTTTCGAGGATCACTCGCTAGTTTCATTCGCAGATCTTCCTTCCATTCGTTTTTTTTTTCTTTTTCGTTCGGTTACTGTTCGGTCATCTTTGCTGCGGGACACCTTCGATTGGCACGTGCTAGGCACTATTTAGTGCATGTTTTGCGTTGCTCCCACTGTTTGCCACCTATCATCATCAGCGGCCCGATGGCGAATGAAACCGATAGCTTTTCCGATGACTAATATCGACTGTTGTACTACCACTGTTCCTCCCTCCCCCTAACTCCTCCCAATCGGTTGTTTGATTTAACGGCTTCGGTTCGGCGACACGCCCCTATTCCGTCACAGCAACTCGGAGCGATCAAGAGTCAGCTGACCTGTGAGTATAAACGGGTAAGAACAGCGCTAATCACGTTCTCAGCCAAACCACCATACAAAGTTTGAATATAGACTCATATCTATTCGCATGCATTCAGCCTAAACGTCAGTACGGAGAAGTGTATGTCTAAGAGTCAAGTGCGGCGTCGGTCTGTAATTTGAGTTAGAGCGAAAAGCGGTGCGTGGGATCAAGGAACGCGAGGGGACGGGGGTGTGCGCATCCCCGGGTGTGTTTGTGTGTGGATTCGGTGGCGAAAACAAACTGGGCGAATACGAACCTAACCATAGTACGCATCCAGAAGTGATTAGATCCAATAATAAAACTAACCAAGGACTTACGCATATAACGCATACATATGTTCACACATGCACAGTGCTTGAGCAGCTCACCAGCAAGCTAAGCACACAAGCATCGGCACTTCATATCGAGTGATACGAGTGATGTTTGATTATTCGAATTGAAGGCATCGGCTGCATCACGGTAGTTGTCTATGAAACTAACAATTTCGTCACGTAAATACCAGACGCCATCGTTCACTGCTAATACGAGTACGAAAATATCGGCAGCATTGGGGTGAAAGTTGTATTGCTCTATCAAAATCGTCAAAAAGTATCGTTCATCGATTGCCTGCAGGGATCTGTTGATTTTGGCTTTTTTTTTTGGCTTATAACATCGCTTTTATTTGGCTAGCTTCATTTACAATCAAGATTATACTACCCATCGACGATTCTTACAGCTATTTCTACAGCTGAAGGGGAAAAGAAAAATAAAAACGAATTTTAAGATGAATTTTAATGAATTTAAGAATTTAAACTGAACAAATTTTAAATTTTCTGTTTAGTAAAGTGTATTATTTCGTAAAATTGCACCTCATTTTCTTCAAATCTCTATAGAATTTGTTTTGTAGTGCGGGTAGCCAAACCAAACCTCGTCCCTTAACGTCTTCTACACCGATATATGTCTGTTAAAAAAGCGAAATCCCAACAAATCCCCTCGAAAAATTGCGCCCAATCTAACCTATCAACTCCATAATCCAATTTCTGTCCAACTCGGAGCGCTTTACGTTGCACTTAAAGATTCGCGCTCTTCCCTGGCACCGTGTACGGTGGCCAGATATCCACCTGTTACATCGGCAGGAGTTGCTGTTGAAGTTTGTCCACGTTTCAGGACCGTTGCCTTAACCTTACCCCAGCTACGGTGGTTCTCATGTTACGCGTTTTCTCACTCGTTTCTTTACCGTACCCTTTTTCTCGAACCGAATCGTAGCTTAAAAAGGTCACCATCGTGCGCCGGCGGTCGTACGATTTCGACGGTATACGGAAATCGGAAGCTTAAGCTTTCCGGGTCGCACTGGGAGCTCCCGGGAGGGTGGAAAATACAGCCACACACACGCACACACGGTGGGACGCGTTAAAGTAGCTTGAGAACGTTCGCACCGTATTACCGTATTACTATCAATTCAATATTACGAATTTGTAGATGATTCAGATTTTTGGGATCATTTGATAGGAGCTGAGTGAATTCCTTGGCGGAACACGGTTGCCGTGTGGATGTTTTCACATCGGTCATAGAGGACACGTTTTGTTACAATATTTTACCCGCTTTTGTTACTTCACTTCGACTGGTTTGGTTTTTTTAAATAATCGTTTCATTACTAATTGTTTTTGTTCCAACGCGTGGTTCAACCAGGGATCAAAAGCGAAGAACAATTTTATGGTTCAAAACGGTGAAAACACTGCATTAGAAATGGATTACATCATGATAACAAAGTTTTTATGTAAAAATATTATATCCTTAATTTTTACACCTTTCAGACATTTCGTCCCCCTTTTTACTCTCTATTAGTTAAGTTTGCTTAGGTTGCGGTTTGAATTAACACCTTTTTTAAATGTTTTTAATGTTTTTTATATTTTATTTTACAAGATTTTGTTTTGCTTTTTCGTATTTTTTTTTTAATCAATTTGTTCTCAGCTTCTTACATCAAGAGGAATGCCTAATTTCATTAGTTTAGTGTGACGTTTAGTTTAACACATTCGTTGAAGCACTTTAAACTCGTTAGTTAGGAGTTTCTATTTTAGTTTGGTTTTAGACGGTATGATTGCTTTTAGTTCGTTTGCTAATGCTTAGGGTTTCATTGACATGGAATGCAAATGCGTTGAATCTGAATGCGACGTTACTAACATTATAATTGTTTCTCCCTCTTTCTCGTACGACTTAAAACAAACGAACAAAAAAAACACAAATAAAAACGACGCAACCCGACACGCCAACAGTATAAACTAGATTTCAGCGGACTGGCGGGCCGGGCGGCGGCCGGTGGCTCCCGGGACGACGACGGTGCATCGGGCCTGCAGGGCGACAGCAAGGGCTCAACGACCAGCACCGAGGCGAGCATGTGACAGTACGGGATGGCCCGCCGGGGTGTCAAAGGTGACGCCCGGCGGACCCGAGTCTCCTTCCTACTCTTTTAGAATAAGCATTAAACATTGCATATGTCCATATTTATCGAATTTATATATGTTTGATGGTTCTCGTAGCCGAGAAGCAGCCGACGAACACATACTAGAGACGGGCAGTCCGTTGCAGCCAAACGAAGCCAATCCACCAGCCATTACTGTTTGTTAATATATGTGTATATGAAATCATAAATATTGAAATATGAATGTTTAGTGACCAGGAATCCAACAAAAACAAAACAACCGAACGATTAAAAAAACGGAGAAGAAGTAAAAAAATCCACCCCAAGCAAAATCGTGCTCCTACCGTAGCAGTACCGATTTACTGCCACTTTGCTCGAAGTAGCAGCAGGGGTAGGCGAGGGAGAGCGAATGAGAGAGAGAGAAAACCATTTTTATAGCCTTTCCTCCACTACACACATCAATAGAAAAATTCGAACAATTCTCCTAGCAATTTCCAGTCTCCAATTCGATAGGTAAATTTAGACTCAGGCTCAGAAGCAACTCACTTCGTCTTTTAGCACTTCTCTCGTTGGTAGGTTACACGTTTCTAAATGGATGGCTTTTTCGGGCAGGCAGGCTTTGAAAACAAAATAAAAACCAAAACGGAAGGTTTTGTGAGGTTCACACGCCCTGAAACCGTCGCTTAGAGGTCCTCACTTCCTTCGGTTCATAGAAGAGAGGGAAAAAACGCTCGCTACGCTACGCACCTTTTACGCACGTTGTTCGGTAAAACAGTACATGGTAGTACAAGTACGCGTCCCTCCCGCAAGTGTTTCTAGCAAACATCCCATCAGGACACTGCAAATTGCGCCGTTAGTGAACTAGCTTAGATAAACCTTCACATCTTCTTCCTCCTAAAGCTAAAGCACGACCAGCTCAGTCACGGACGTACCAGTTCCAGTGAAGGTTGTTGATAGAGGAACCAAACGAATACAACGAAACTAGTCTTACTGCAACACGCGACTGCTCACAAATGTCAAATATGTCAAATGGTCTGCTATCTCTACGCGTGGCTTCGAGCGCAACAAACGCAAATGCATGTACGTCGCGTGAGGAATTAGTTATAAGTTTCTCATTACGATTACGTTTTATGTAAGGAGTATGGTTTTGACCGATCAAAGTAGGCTAGGCAACACGTGTAAATTTATTGAAAATATTATCAACTAAGTTTCTGATATCGAAATGATGCATACTACGCCAAGTGTTTGAATTAGGTATGGAAAAGTATACACATAATGCCATTAATTGTAATAAATGTCCGTAATCGTGTCCGGATTTTTATGTTTTTTTTTGTTCTGTCATTCTACAAAAACCAAACGAACCAAAACGCGTGCATGCTAAAAACAAAGGCTTAAGCAAATGGCTAACGTAACTTTAACTATCCCTATGGCACCGCTTACACCACCGGGCATACCGAGAACGAGAGAAGGCTTCTAACCAGAACACTACACCTTAACAGCTAAACTAACCGGATCCGCTCAGCGACTAAGAATCGAGCAAGATATTTATTTCGAACGCTTCTAATAATAAAAAAAACCTTCTGATGACATCTTGATGGAGCAGCAGCTGGCTCCTTGAACAGTTTCGACAAACTATCCACGTACAGTGAAGTATGTTTTACCGAATTCATGCCCGTACCAGGGCAACACCTCGTCATCTACTGCGAGTGACGCTAGCAATACTCTTCCGGAGGACACTTTCGCTGACGAAGGAAGGTGTGCTTTGCTTGGAGTGTTGTTTCCGTCCATCGTACGCATTCCGGTGCCGTCCTTTGGACGTGCATTAAATCCCGCGGAAGCATGGATGCTTTGATGAAGTGTTTGGGAGCAGTTCAGTTGGAGCATGTTGTACTTGCCAAATAAACATCCTCGTACTTCGTGAGTGTAACCCGATCGCTATCTTCTTGCGCTCTATCTCTATGCCTCCCTCTCTCTCTCTCTCTCCCCC